>CM061040.1:491629-510513 GCA_030762985.1 Adelphocoris suturalis | reverse complement strand
TCAGCGGTTCCCAACCTGTGGGCCGCGGCCCTGGTCAAAAATATAAAAATTTATTTAAAAAAATCATCTGAGTTTCAACAATTAATATCGGAATAGAGATGGAAACAATTAAATTTAAACCATGCTCACTTGAGTGTTAGCAATAGTCAAATTATTCAATTGCATTTTTATAACAAGTGAGTTTACTCTTTGCGCGTGTAAGATAGCCAGCGAATAGCGAACAACTCCATTAGTTCCGTTCTGGATTAAAGTTCGCGAAGAATATCCGGCAATCGCCAAAATTGCACTGAAGCACTTGATGGGGTTTTCCACAACATATTTATGTGAACAAGCCTTTTCAACATTGGTTTTTTGAAAAATAAGTACAGGAACAAACTGCATGTTGAAAGCGATTTAAGACTAAAACTGTCCAGTTTCAATCCTGACATTGATTCAATCGTGGGAGAAAAACAATGTCAAAAATCCCATTGAGTATATATATATATATATATATATATATATATATATATATATATATATATATATATAGCTATATAGACACAGACTTACGGCGTCGTTATAAGGTGAGGCGCAGGCTTACGGCGTCACCTCCCAGTGCTACAAAACGATGCCACAATCCTGTAATTCACTTTACGAACAGGCTTACCGCACCACTTGTCTTGAAGGCGAGGTATAACCAAAACCAATGAAGGGGCTCAAGTGAGTAACGTGAAATGCAGGATTGTGGCACACATACCGTGTTTTTTCTCTCTCTCTCTTTTTTTTTTCTTTCTTTTCAGCCGCACCTCAACCAGAAGGGTCATTAGCGGCAGAGCTATCCTCTTGTCGTGGGGCTCACCATGGGTTATGTTTTGAAAGTGAAAGATTGGTACAAACGATTATTTTAGAGCCACACCTCCGGGGTGGAGACAAACCTTCCTCTGGGTTGGGGATTCAAATGAATTATGTCCATCGGTTCCAGATTGTTGAAGAATGATCGGAATTCAGAAAAAAAGTTTTTCACTAGTAAAATTTGTGATGAATTCATTTTTCATTGTCCCGAGGACCTGGGATGTCAGGGAGGGGGCAAATGTGAAGATTGTTATGTTTCAGCTTTTTAAAATCGGAAAAAAAGTTTTTCACTAGTAAAATTCGTGATGAATTCATTTTTCGTGCTCCCGAGGACCTGGGCTGTCAGGGAGGGGATAAATGTGAAGATTGTTATATTTCAGATTTTTAAAATTGGAAAAAAAGTTTTTCACCAGTAAAATTTGTGATGAATTCATTTTTCATGGTCCCGAGGACCTGGGCTGTCAGGGAGGGGGTACATGTGAAGATTGTTATATTTCACCTTTTTAAAATCGGAAAAAAAGTTTTTCACTAGTAAAATTTGTGATAAATTCATTTTTCATGGTCCCCAGGACCTGGGCGGTCAGGGAGGGGGTACATGTGAAGATTGTTATATTTCACCTTTTTTAAATCGGACAGCTTTTTAAAATCGGAAATAAAGTGTTTCACTAGTAAAATTCGTGATGAATTCATTTTTCATGGTCCCGAGGACCTGGGCTGTCAGGGAGGGGATACATGTGAAGATTGTTATATTTCAGATTTTTAAAATTGGAAAAAAAGTTTTTCACCAGTAAAATTTGTGATGAATTCATTTTTCATGGTCCCGAGGACCTGGGCTGTCAGGGAGGGGGTACATGTGAAGATTGTTATATTTCACCTTTTTAAAATCGGAAAAAAAGTTTTTCACTAGTAAAATTTGTGATAAATTCATTTTTCATGGTCCCCAGGACCTGGGCGGTCAGGGAGGGGGTACATGTGAAGATTGTTATATTTCAGCTTTTTAAAATCGGAAATAAAGTGTTTCACTATTAAAATTCGTGATGAATTTTTTTTTTTTTCATGGTCCCGAGGACCTGGGCTGTCCGGGAGGGGCACATGTGAAGATTGTTATATTTCAGATTTTTAAAATCGGAAAAAAAGTTATATTTCAGCTTTTTAAAATCGGAAATAAAGTGTTTCACTATTAAAATTCGTGATGAATTTTTTTTTCATGGTCCCGAGGACCTGGGCTGTCAGGGAGGGGGTACATGTGACGATTGTTATATTTCAGTTTTTAAAATCGGAAAAAAAGTTTTTCACTATTAAAATTCGTGATGAATTTTTTTTTTCATGGTCCCGAGGACCTGGGCTGTCAGGGAGGGGGTACATGTGAAGATTGTTATATTTCACCTTTTTTAAATCGGAAAAAAAGTTTTTCACTAGTAAAATTTGTGATAAATTCATTTTTCATGGTCCCCAGGACCTGGGCGGTCAGGGAGGGGATACATGTGAAGATTGTTATATTTCAGCTTTTTAAAATCGGAAATAAAGTGTTTCACTATTAAAATTCGTGATGAATTTTTTTTTTTTTTTTTTTCATGGTCCCGAGGACCTGGGCTGTCCGGGAGGGGCACATGTGAAGATTGTTATATTTCAGATTTTTAAAATCGGAAAAAAAGTTTTTCACTTGTAAAATTCGTGATGAATTCATTTTTCATGGTCCCGAGGACCTGGGCTGTCAGGGAGGGGGTAAATGTGAAGATTGTTGTATTTCAGCTTTTCAGAACCGGAAAAAAAGTTCTTCACTAGTAAAATTTGCAATGAAATCATTTTTCATGGTCCCGAGGACCTGGTCGCTCAGGGAGGGGGTAAATGTGAAGGTTGTTATATTTCAGCTTTTTAAAATCGGAAATAAAGTGTTTCACTAGTAAAATTCGTGATGAATTCATTTTTCATGGTCCCGAGCTGGGACCTGGGCTGTCTGGGAGGGGGTAAATGTGAAGATTTTTATATTTCAGCTTTTTGAAATCTGAAAAAAGTTTTTCACTAGTAAAATTCGCGATGAATTCATTTTTCATGGTCCTGAGGACCTGGGCGGTCAGGGAGGGGGTAAATGTGAAGATTGTTATATTTCAGCTTTTTAAAATCGTCAAAAAAGTTTTTCACTAGTAAAATTCGTGATGAATTCATTTTAATGGTACGTATACCCACCTACCGCCAGAGTTTGATCAAAATCGTACCACTAGATGATATGAAATCGAGGTTATATAGTAAATCAGGAGTAGTTGGATCTCGTTTCTGACTCAATACTTCACTCTGCTCATGTGAAAACGTAAATTCTAACTAGCACCATTTTCCCACACCCTAGTCATCCGATCTCGCTCAAATTTGAATGATAGTTGGGGGATGACAATTTGATCATCCCATATCAATTTAAACATGATTGTATCACTAATAGCTACTGCGCATGTGCCTATGTGAAATACTAGTATCGACCCTAATTTCCACAGTTTTCATCCGATTTTGATGAAATTGTCATTGAATGCGCGGGTTAGGTTGTAGGTGGTCCCGTACCTATTTCATCGTTCATTCTGCGCATGAGCAAATGTGAATAACATTGAGTATCATTTTTTCGTTTCTTAATTGACCAGTTATGACGTTTTACGCTACTTCTTGATTTAATCTTTTCCGCTAAGGGATTTTTCAAGGTCATTTAAAACTTTTCAATGATCTATACATTCATGATACGCAAACGAGGAAGCTATGTGCCACACCCAAATTAGCAGACTTTTTTTATGGGGGGGGGGGGGGGATATTTTATAAGGATGTGTTGTTAACTTTGACGACTGGTTAGGCCAATAGTTAACGTTGAAGATGAACTATGGGTGGATAATTTTTTTATTGCTTAGGTAGGTTTGCCTTCACGGGCACTTTATATATGGTATTTTTGCACAAAATTTCGAAAAAATATAGTAGGTTTGTTGGAAAAATATATTTATATCGGTGTAAATAAGTTGTGGATTTATTGGGATCGGAAGAAGAAAGGCAAAAAGACCTGACTTTTTCAAGATCGAAGTTTAACTGCTGATAAATTCGTATTAGCCTGGCCGAACACTCGAGTATTCGTAACGGAAAACTTGACCCCACTGAGAGCAGATATACTACGGATGATCAAGAAGAAAGCAGAG
Organism: Adelphocoris suturalis; assembly: GCA_030762985.1. Classification (NCBI taxonomy): domain Eukaryota; kingdom Metazoa; phylum Arthropoda; class Insecta; order Hemiptera; family Miridae; genus Adelphocoris; species Adelphocoris suturalis. The sequence continues at coordinate 506,518 of CM061040.1, read as the reverse complement.
AAAAGAAGCATCAAATATTCCTGGATTAAGAACTTTCTAGTCCATACGAGGAAAAATGAAAATTAGCCAGTGAAGGTAATTCGTACCCTCGACGATCTAGATAACATCCGAAACGTGATATTTGCTTTTGAAAATTGGTTGATCCACATGTAGACAATTTCAGTGATGGATATAATGAATTTTGCTTCCTCACTATCGAAGTTAGGAAAGCTATGTGTTCGTGATTGAAGTCGAAAAAAAGTTTTGTCCTCCAAAATCAAAATGTTCTGTTGCTTTTTGCGTTTCAGAGCTTGCTGATCAATTTTGGTTACGTGTCCGTCTGTCTGTCTGCCTGTTTGAGGAATGTCGTCTGAATTATATCAAGATTGGTGGAGTAATAACTATAGCGCATGCGCAAAACTAAAATTGATCGAGACAGAAATAACTACGATACTAATGGACCGATATTTATGAAATTTTCAAGGATTATGGGATTTAGCTCCTAGAAGTTCCCTCATGAATTTCATTACTGTTGGATTAATGGTAGTTTGTGCGCATGCGCAAACGTTTATTTCTTATAACGACGACTTATCGATCATTTTGACTCGTACTTTGTTCTTCAACTAATTCTATACGTCCATGTTATAATATGTAAGGAAGATATACTGCCCACCCAACTTGGCAGACGTTTTTGTGATTTGGTACTGCGTCTAATTGCATGTCTTACCAATCTTTCAATGATTACATGAGTTAAAATGAACTAGCTATTGGGAATAAAAAATTATTTTTCATAAGCACTTAAGGAGCTACAATTGTAATTTTGATGAAATGAGAGTATTGTTGGAAACTGTTACTTGTAAGCCAGATTTTATTGTTCTTACTGAGGTCTATGGTAGACTTTGCGAACTATTGCAACATATGAATGGGTACAGGGCCTCAAATCATCGAATAATAGAAATAATAATGACAGGGTTTTTTTTTATGGCAATGATAAATATGATTACAGTATTGAAGAATCAACATTGTGTGATGCAACAGTACTTAAAATTAGATTTGTGTGTGACAAGGTACGATATGTAATCTATGGAATTTATAGATCCCCTACAACCAATCCTTATCAAGTTTATTCGAGATTTGAGGTCGGAACTTGAAAATGTTGATCGAGATTGTTTTACTTACATTGTAAGAGATATTGCAAGAAGATAATAGTAATGATCATCTGAATATGATTTCTTCCATGGGGTTACTGAGCCCACCCGAGTTCAAGGGTTGTCAACTAGTTGCTTAGATCATATAATTGCCCGATCAAAGCACTCACAGCTTAACCCTGCTGAAATAAAGAGAGCAATTACCGACCACTTTAGCACGGTGGTGACTATTGTTAATTCACACAATGAAATCTTGAATGATCACAAAAACGCCTTAAAATTTAAGAAAAAAATTGGCTTTGAGGCAGTAGGAGTTTCTTTTTCTAACGTGGATCGGTTTTCGGTGTATGAAGAAGATTTGAATCAGTCAGCAAATGCATTTGGGTCATTTCACGCGAACGGCCAAACTTTTTTTTTTCGATATTTTTTAAAAGTCCTGATTTTCTAGTATGCTGTACCCTTTGGTAATACAAGCTAGAAGCCAAATTTTCAGACCTCTTCTTCGCCCAGCCTTTTCTCTACAACTGTCCGAAGTTTAGGGGTGTGCGCCAAACACTAACTTTTGTTTTAATTGCTCAACCGTTATTGTGCCCAAAAAAATAAGTAAGGTAGCCAATTCTTATGGTAAATCGTCTGCTCTTTCTGGTAGTCATGTCTAAATTTACAAAAAACTTGAACTTCCTCATGAAAACTCAAAATAAAAACTTCTTTTTCACATTTCATCAATTTGGCATTTTTTGAAAAAAAATTTTTTGATCTTAAATCATACCTACTAGTATGTAGTAGAATACGAGGTTGTCGCCAGTGGTACTTAATGTACGGCCTGAACTCCCAAAAAACGTAAGCTTTCCCATGAAAACTCCACATTTCATCAATTTCGCATTTTTCGAAAAAAAATTTTTTGATCTTAAATCATACCTACTAGTATGTAGAATACGAGGTTAAGAGGACGTAATGGGCCGATAAACGGTTTGTCGCCAGTGGTACTTAATGTACGGCCTGAACTCCCAAAAAACGTAAGCTTTCCCATGAAAACTCCACATTTCATCAATTTCGCATTTTTCGAAAAAAAATTTTTTGATCTTAAATCATACCTACTAGTATGTAGAATACGAGGTTAAGAGGACGTAATGGGCCGATAAACGGTTTGTCGCCAGTGGTACTTAATGTACGGCCTGAACTCCCAAAAAACGTAAGCTTTCCCATGAAAACTCCACATTTCATCAATTTCGCATTTTTCGAAAAAAAATTTTTTGATCTTAAATCATACCTACTAGTATGTAGAATACGAGGTTAAGAGGACGTAATGGGCCGACAAACGGTTTGTCGCCAGTGGTAATTAATGTACGGCCTGTACTCCCAAAAAACGTAAGCTTCCCCATGAAAACTCAAAATAAAAATTTCTTTTTCACATTTCATCAATTTCGCATTTTTTGATCTTAAATCATACCTACCAGTTGTAGAATACGAAGTTAAGAGGACGTAATGGGCCGACAAACGGTTTGTCGCCAGAAGTACTTAATGTACGGCCTGTACTCCCAAAAAACGTAAGCTTCCTCACGAAAACTCAAAATAAAAACTTCTTTTTCACATTCATCAATTTCGCATTTTTTGAAAAAAAAAAATATATATATATATATATATTTTGATCTTAAATGATACCTATCAGTATGTAGAATGCGAGGTTAAGAGGACGTAGTGGTCCCGACAAACCGTTTGACGCCAGCAGTACAAAATGTACGGCCTGTACTGCCTAAATAAAATAAAAATTGAGTTTTCATTATAAAGTCCCCAGTTTATCAAATTTGCTTAGAACTAACTTCACATTTGACGGCACATCAGATAGGTGCAAATTTTATCATGAAAATTCAATTTTTCTTTTATTTTGGTAGTACAGGCCGTACATTAAGTACCGCTGGCGTCAAACCGTTTGCCGGTCCATTACGTCCTCTTAACCTCGTATTGTACATACTGATAGGTATGATTTAAGATCAGAAAAATTTTATCCAAAAAATGCGAAATTGATGAAATGTGCAAAAGAAGTTTTATTTTGAGTTTTCATGGGGAAGCTTACGTTTTTTGGGAGTACCGGCCGTACATTAAGTACCACTGGCGACAAACCGTTTATCGGCCCATTACGTCCTCTTAACCTCGTATTCTACATACTAGTAGGTATGATTTAGGATCAAAATATTTTTTTTTTTTTTCAAAAAATGCGAAATTGATGAAATGTGGAGTTTTCATGGGGAAGCTTACGTTTTTTTGGGAGTTCAGGCCGTACATTAAGTACCACTGGCGACAAACCGTTTGTCGGCCCATTACGTTCTCCTAACCTCGTATTCTACATACTAGTAGGTATGATTTAAGATCAAAAAATTTTTTTTCAAAAAATGCCAAATTGATGAAATGTGAAAAAGAAGTTTTTATTTTGAGTTTTCATGAGGAAGTTCAAGTTTTTTGTAAATTTAGACATGACTACCAGAAAGAGCAGACGATTTACCATAAGAATTGGCCAGCTTACTTATTTTTTTGGGCACAATAACGGTTGAGCAATTAAAACAAAAGTTAGTGTTTGGCGCACAGCCCTAAACTTCGGACAGTTGTAGAGAAAAGGCTGGGCGAAGAAGAGGTCTGAAAATTTGGCTCCTAGCTTGTATTACCAAAGGGTACAGCATACTAGAAAATCAGGACTTTTAAAAAATATCGAAAAAAAAAGTTTGGCCGTTCGCGTGAAATGACCCATTTATTAATTTATTGAAAAATGTTATTGAGTATCATACTACAGTTGAAACTTTCAAACCCACCTTCAATAGACATACTCCGTGGATTACAAATGGTCTAACGATTTCTACTAAAAGACGCGATAAACACAAGTTTAGCAAATTAGTTAAACAACCCTACAGTAAACGATTAAAAGATTACTATAAAAATATTGAAATAAGTTGAAATACATTATTAGAAAAACTAGAGACACAGTAACATTTCCAACAGAAAAAGAGTTTGCCAAGTTGGGTGGGTAGTATAACTTCCTCACATATTGTAAATGGACGGATTAGTAGAAGAACAATTATTTAACATCCGACAGTTCTGTTAGTGGCGAAATGTTGGGTGGGCAATGTAGCTTCCTTACATATTTTAACATGGAAGTATAGAATTAGATGAAGTTTTATTATTTCCACATACTCTTTATTTGGTAGCCCTTCTACGTAGATGAATGGCCTATCTAAATTAAAATAAATATAAAAAAATATAAAATTAATACCTATGAATATTACTTTCCAAGATTTCATGTGAAAATAGGAACTGTACAAATACGAATCCTACGAATTTTCAAAATTTCCACCACCAACCCAACCAAGGGCTGTAGGTTTCGATGGTATAGGGACTATATCCCACAACGAGCGAGCGTGAAAAGCCACCCCTGGCGAGCGAAGCGAGCAACATTCCCTACACAGGTCGGATTTCAACGGTGTTTTTCCTACCAACTCAGGATGGACTATTTATATCCCATCGCATCTATACATTCCACAGAGAGCGAGCGAAGCAAGCAACATTACCTACACATTTCAAATCACCCTTACTGATCCACCGTTTCCTATCATTCTACATGTCCCACTCGACACTAAAGACCATCGGATCTATACAGCCACCGAGCCAGTGAAGCGATAGAGAAAACTGGACTATCTATTTATAAGAATGAAACTCCGTGTGTTTGTCTGTCAGTTTGTCTGCCTATGCTATGCATGGCCGAAAAACTGAGTGGGGGTGTTTATGAGTGGGGGGATCTTCTTGGATGTTTCAGAAAGGGGGCATAAGCGATTTTAAAATTTTCTAATCCCACCCAAAACATGGGGTGGAGGGCGGAAAGGGCGTGGAGCCCCTTTTATGCGCTTTTTTTCCTCCAAGCCCTCGTTCTTCTACCACTGCCTCATTAAAATTTGATTGAGAACACTTCGTATGTCTACGACAAAGTTACGTTACTGAACTCGTAGAACACGATGGTGCCTTCAAAAGTGGCAAAACATACTGTCGAGTTTAGGCTACAAACTAAATTAACTTATACGAAAACAAGTATTTGGTTCAAGACTCAAAGCACAACTATGCTTTTTTATTAGTAACACAATAACATAACTGCATAATTACAATGCAACTTCCTAGAAATAATAATCACTGTAGTCATTCCCTTACATCACTCTCCCTCCCCGTCGAGCTCTTGCAAGGAGCTAGATGATTTGCATGCACCACTCGACGTTTTCCGCGAGGGATCCGAATGCGGAAAACCACGTCATTTATTGCCTTGATAATTTTACAGGGTCCTATCCACTCCAATTGAAGTTTGGGACAGAATCCAACTTGGCGACGTGGCCAGTAATACCAAACTTTATCTCCTTCTGTAAATCGTGGAGCTCTGCTTCTGACATCATAGCGGACCTTGCTTTGATCTGCAACATGTTTTATTTGTTTTTGAGCCATGCCATGTAAGGTCGTTAACTTTTTTCAAAGCTCGTGGGCATAAGCCGACGCAAGGGTTCTCTCCTCTGGAATCTTACCCACCAGTAAGGTACATAAGGTAGCCATATATCCCAGTCTCGCTGATTTCCATCCACCATCTTGGCCAACATTTCCCATAAGGAATGGTTGAACCTCTCAACCAGTCTGTCACTCTGGGGTCTTCCAGGAGAAGTCCTTGTCTTATAAATTCTGAGCATTCTCATAACCTCCTTGAAAACTTCGGATTCAAACCCTGTGCCTTGATCAGAGTTCAGCTCTATTGGCACCCCAAAACGTGAAATAACTGTCTCTTCCAGTCCACGAGCCAATGTCTCAGCCTTGATGTCACTAGTTGGAAAAGCCTCTGGCCATTTTGTAAAATAGACAATAAGCACCACCACATATCTATTCCCCTGCTCTGTCAGTGGGTAGGGATGTCCATTCCTACCCTCTCAAATGGGGTAACAGTTACATATGTCTGCATAGGAGCTCTAGTCTTGGTATTTCTTCTGCGCCTACAAACTTCACAATTTGCACAATGAACTTGAACAGCTCCCTGAAGACCTGGCCAGTAGAACTTCATCCGTATCTCACTCAGTGTTCTACTTTTCCCAAGGTGTCCCATGTTATGGGCTGCCATCAGAACTTCCTGCCTCCGGTATTGTGGCACAAGAACTTGCTCCACTGTCTCTGTTTCAGTTTCATTCCAGTCGTACAAGGACTCCGTTTGATATTTTCAGATTTCCAAACATTGCCCAATAGCCTTTAGTTGTTGCACTAGTTTGGGAAATGTCATTCCAAGATGATCGTTTCCCTTCTTGGGTCCACTTGAGCACTGGAAGTTCTGGATCGGCTTGCTGAGATATGGCCCACTGCTCTCCTTCTGACTCCACCCATACCTTTGCACATCAATTGCAGCTAAATTTTTCTGTTCCAGTCGGGCACAATGTTGGCAGCCAGAATCAGTACATGGGCTTCTGAACAAGGCGTCTTAAAACTGCGTAACCATTGCAAAGCAGCATGATCTGTTCTCACCATGAACTCAGCACCACTCTGGAGACCATATGACTGAATGTAACGCAGTGCTTTGACTAGGCTTAGCAATTATCTTCTGGTCACACAATAATTTCGTTCCTGCTTTGATAGACACTTGCTGAAATAAGCAAGGACCCTTTCTTCTCCATATTGTACTTGGACAACACTGCACCTACTGCTCGTTCACTAGCATCTGTGTCCAATATAAAGACAGCTCCTGGTATTGGATGGCCCAGCATAGGGGGATTCGTAAGTGCCTGCTTAATGTCATTAAATGCATCTTGACATTCCTTGTCCCATTTGAAATCACCAGAGACATCTTAAAGTTTGTACAAAGGCGCAATCCGATGAGCAAAGTTTGAGATGAAACATCTGTAGTACGAACAAGACCCCACAAAGGTTTCGCACCTCCTTGACAGTGGATGGTATAGGCAATTCAGCAACTTTAACTTTCTTCTGAGGGCCAGCAGCTATGCCTTGTCCAGATATAATGAACCCCAAGTAAGAGACCTATCTAGAAAACCAATGGCATTTCTGTGCATTCAGCTTAACACCAGCCTTCCGAAAAACGAGCAGGACTCTCATCAACCAAGCCAGATGCTCTATGAACTCAGAATTGTCCACCAGCACATCATCAAGGTACACCTTGACTCGACCTTGCTGAATCTCTTCTCGAAGGACATCGGTCATCGCTCGTTAAAACGTTGCGGGTGCATTGCACAATCCGAATGGCATAATTTAAAGTGTCAAAGGCCTCGAGGTCTGCAAAATGCAGTTTTCTCTCGGTCTGCCTCAGCCATTGGGATTTGCCAGTATAGCCTCTGAAGATCTAGAGTGGAAAATCAAGAACTCCCTGCAAGCCGGGTTGTTAATTCATCAACCTTTGGTAATGGGTCAGAATCTTTCCTTGTTATCGCATTGAGCTGGCGGTAGTTGATGCAGAATCGAGTGGAACCATCTTTCTTGGGAACTAATACAATAAGACTTGCCCAGGGGCTTCTTGATGGCTCAATCACCTCTATCTATTCCATTTCTCTTACTAACCGTTCAACTCCCTCTAACTTATGAGGTGCAATTCTTCGTGGAGGCTGACGAATGGGGGGGATGATCTCCCACATTGATATGATGTTCACAACTATTGATACACCCAAGATCTTTACCAGATGACAAAATGACAAAAACAACAATTTCATGAAATTTCCCAAATTTCCTTCATATTATATTTCTTTGGTCTATTTAAGATGGGAAAAACTTTATTTCATATCCCCATCACAAGCAGTTGCTCCATAAGCAACAACTAAAAATATCAAACATTTCAGGTCTTCCCCCAACCCCACCCACTGATTGACCCCTGTATGGTGATGAAAATGCACTAGAAATATTCAATAATATATGCAGATAACCTACCTAAAAGGTGAAAATTAAAAAGAAATTTATGAAACTGCATTTGCCAAAAAAGCCGAACGGGCACTTACTGGAACCACTCGGGCTTCATTCTGAAGAAACTTTTTGTTTTAAAAATGTATTTTTTATCTTAAATTCGCAATTTCTCCATTAAAACACACAGGAAATTCGACGAAAATGCTTTCCAGTATGTAATTTGAGTGGCTGAATCCGATTTTGAAATCCGTTTTGCGCTAAGACACTTCGTTCACGGGATATACAAAATTTCATGAATTTCATTAAAATCTCCCCAAAACGCCCTTGGAAATTGTCCAAAATTCACCAAAATTAGTACCCTTGTATTTTTCGATGCGCTGAGTCCAAATTTGAAGTCCATTTTGCTCTCAGAAGCTGCGTTCGCTAGATTCCACAATTTCATGAAAATTCGAAAAATAATTCTTTACGCCATTTCTACAGAGTTTTTGAAGGGTACATACAAAATTTGGAGGTCCCAGCTTACATAGGTGCTTCGGAAACGTATAAAAAATAATCCGACCATTTTGTATGAGACCTCTCTACAGCCCCTGGAATTTGATTAAAATTCATCAAAATGTCTAGGTAAATTATGTTTTTGAATCCGAATTTGAAATCCGTTTTTTTCTACGACGTTTAGTTCTTCAGATATATTAAATTTCATGAATTTCATGAAAAACTCCCAAAATTCATCTTGGAAATTGTTCAAAATTCATCAACTTGTGTTACATTATGGAAATCAGGGCACTGAATCCGAATTTGTAATCTGTTTTGCTCAAGGACGCTCCTTTTACCGCATTTCTGAAATTTCATGAAAATCTCCCCAAAATGCCCCCGAAAATTGTTTTAAATTCATCAGAATGTGTTCTTGTAGGTAAATTGAGGCGCTGAATCTGAATTTGGAACCCGATTTGTTCTACGCCGTTCCATTCACCGGCAAGTGACAAAAACCACAATTTCATGAAATTTCCCAAATTTCCTTCATATTATATTTCTTTGGTCGATTTGACATGGGAAAAACAAAATTTTATATATCCATCACAAGCAGGTGCTCCATAAGCAACAACTAAAATTATCAAACATTTCAGGTCTTCCCCCAACCCCACCCACTGATTGACCCCTGTATGGTGGGTGAAAAAAAAAAAAAAAAAAAAAAAAAAATTTACCAAACTGAATTTGCCAAAAAAGCCGAGCGGGCACTTACTGGAACTGCTTGGGCTTCATTCTGAAGAAACTTTTTGTTTTAAAAACGTATTTTTTATCTCAAATTCGCAATTTTCTCCATTAAAACACAGGAAATTCGACGAAAATGCTTTCTAGTATGTATTTTGAGTCGCTGAATCTGATTTTGAAATCCGTTTTGCGCTAGGACGCTTCGTTCACGGGATATACGAAATTTCATGAATTTCATAAAAATCTCCCCAAACGCCCTTGGAAATTGTCTAAAATTCACCAAAATTAGTATCCTTATATTTTTCGAGGCTCGATCTTCTATCCGTTGCCACATTAAAATTTGATCGAGAGCACTCCGTACGTCAGCGAGAAAATTGCGTTTCTGGATCAGTAGAACGCGATGGTGCCGTCAAAATTGCCGAAATATGATGTCTTGCTGGATAAATCAGCGACAGTAGGCGGGAAACGACAAAAAAAAGTGTTCTCCGCTATGTTTTTTCCCGCCATAGACACAGTCAATGTTTGACGGTCTTGGTTCGGGTTGGTCTTAAAATGTTCGTTGCAGTTCCAATTTGGTCACATGCGAGTTTAGATACATGAAATATTCTCTTCCGATTGTAGTGAACAAAAATGTAGACAAGCTACATTTTGAGCTAGCGCGCTCTTCCTATTTCGTCGAAAGTTATGTAGGTCTGAAGTTTGACTTCGAACCTGTCTCTTGATTTAAAAGACACATCCAACAGAAAAATAGACGGTAAAAACGATAGCCCTTCTACGCAGATGAAATAATGGCATATCTTTATTAAACCTAATAAACTTTTTGTGGTTCCACATAGTTTTATAAGATTTAATTTGTTTGAAAGTAATTTCCTACTGAAAAAAACGTTTGCCAAGTTGGGTGGGCAGTATAACTTCCTCACATATTGTAACATGTACGAATAGAAAGGGAAAGGGATAGCCCTTCTACGCAGATTAAATTATGGCCTACCTTTACAAAAATAGACGAAGAAAACAAATACGAGCAAACATCTGACAGTTCTGTTAGTAAATGATCTTATAACTAAAATTTTGGTGGTTCCACATGAGGTGCCGCATTTGACAGTCATTTCCAACAGAAAAAAAGTCTGCCAAGTTGGGTGGGAGGTATAACTTCCTCACATAGAGAACGCACCGAATTATTATACAGCAGTCTGCAGTAAAAATAGTACTGATATGTTCTTAAAACTAAACTTTTCTTAGTTCCACATAATCTTTCGTGGTCTCTCTTGAAAAACATAGCTGGAGGTGACGGGTGTGAAAGTAATTTCAAAAACAAAAAAAGTCTGTCATGTTGGGTGGGCAGTTTTGTAGCATAATTCTAAAATGTTCGTGGTTCCACGTGATCTCTATGGCCTTCTTCGCAGATAAATGGCCTATCATAATTAAACCTAATAAAATTTTCGTGGAACCGCATAGAAAACGCAGCACTTATTACACAGCAATTTATTATTTTTGTTTTGCCCCTTTTATAAACTTTATTTACGTATTTTGTTTTCATTATTTTAACATGGATATGTTTTTGGGCTGGGGTTCATTCTAAAATTTGCGTAACGACACCAAAATTTGTGACGACCTGGCACTTTAGATTATTATTAACTCGAAATGTGAAGGCTAGGAAAATCGTAGTCGTCGGGTTTCATAGTAGGAAAATCGTTCGCCACTTCTTGGAATGCTCCCATTTTATTACAACATCTCATGACCTCTAGGACATTGTAGTGTCAAGGAATGCTGATTTATTACTCCAAGTTATAAACTAATATTGTTTTGTAACCATAATGGAATAATCTTGTGAAAAGAAGGCCCTACATGGTTGATATACAATTGAGTAGTAGGTACCTACTGGTAAGCAGTAGGTACTAGACATATCCATGATCTTTTGTTTTTCCCATCAAGGGAGAAATTATGGATATGTTATGAGGATATTTTTTATTTCATTCCCTTGGGATTGTCTATAGAAAGGGATTGTAAGTAATTTTCAAATGTTCCACCCCCACCTGAACCATGGGCTGTTGGTCTCGATGGTATGGGTACTAACTATATCCAATCGCATCTATGCATCCCACTGAGAGCGAGCGAAGCGAGCAACATTCCCCACACATTTCAAATCACCCTTAGTGATACACCGTTTCCAATGATTCTACATGTCCCACTCAACAGTAAAGACCATGGGATCTATACAGCCATACCGAGCGAGTGTAGCGAGCGAGAGAACTAGGCTAGTATAATAATTTACCTCTTCACGTGCAGGACGCTAAAACATATCTCTTGGCATATGATACGTCGATATTGGTTTCTGGTTAGTCCTGGAACGAAGGTATACACTAAAGCTCATGACGCTCTGGATTCATTGAATAACTGGTTTTTGGACAGTTACCTCACGCTAAATGCAAACAAAACTAAATACATTTAAGTAGGGAGTAAAAATTAAATCGTAGAAAATATGAGTCATAATATGATATTAGTTTAGAAAAATCCGTTTGAAAAATTAGTTTATCCATCATGGATAACTGTTTAGAAAAATCGTGTTGTACATGTGCGACTTTGGAGAGAGCATTTACCTATCGTTATCTGGGTGTACATATTGATAATAAGTTAACGTGGTAATCACATTTAGACATTATACATGAAAAAATAAGGAGATTTTCGTTTTTGTTTTCTAATGTGAGGAATGTATTCAGGAATGATAAGCTTAGTCTTTCATATATTATTCTTTGGTACAATCAGTCTTACAATTAAACCGTTAAATATAATTCAAAGGTCCATTATGAAAATAATAATGAGAAAGCCACACCGATATCCGAACATCCAACTTTATGAAAAATTTAGAATACCTATTTACCCCTCGTCAGTTATTTGTAAAATCACTTCTATCAGTGTTCCATCGGAATCCAGGCATGATAGGAATGCTTGTGACCATGATTATGAAACAAGATTTAGATGGGAGGGAAATGTAGTTAACCCAAAGCCATCTATGACGCTAACCACGAGGAGCCCATCCTTTATTTTGTATATTTTGTACCGGTCTATCGACGGAAATTTGAGATCTCCGCAACTTCACTCCCGCGCTGCTTATGAAAAAATAATATAATAAAGGTGGGTCAAGCTTGGACACAGCAAACGTGAAGCTGTATTCAGTAGTACCTACACTGTATAAATTTAATCAGTATTAATTATTATCTATGTACATGATGATAGAGATTCATTTTAAAAGTATCTTAATTTTTGTAATTCTCCCATGTATAAGATGTGAATAGTTACGAAACTCAGCTCGGAACGAAGCTTGCTTGATACATAAGGGCTATTGCCTTTCATCTAGCATTAGGTATATTGAGATATATTCCTTGTAATTAATTGAAAGTGATCTTTGTAAAAATTCAATAAAATAAATAAATAAATAGAAATAAATGTCATTCGAAAATTTAATTTTTGTCACTCTTATTACCAAATTACTAAACAAATTTAAATAAATATATAAATTGAAATAAATATAACAAATTGAAATGAATATGATCATGCAATATTGTTTTCCATGATTTATCGTGAAAATAGGAACTGGAAATATAGGGATCCTTGATAAATTTTGAACTACCTACTTTTTTAAACAGCTCGAAAGGGATTCTGTAGAACATACCTACCTCAATCTTTGCTTGAAAATATGACAATTCAAGGTACATGCCCATAGGCGGGTAACTGAGAATAACAAATTAATCACAATGGGCCAGCAAATTGGGGCGTAATATTCCACAGGTACCTACTTACTTCTACTATAAAAACTTGGTAATATCACTACCGAATTTAGATTATTCAAAAGCTCAAAAAATAGTATTTTTGTTACAAAATAACAAAATATATATAGTTTTTTTTTTTTTTTTTTTTTTTTTTTCAAAAATATAGAATGATACTATGAATTATATATGTCTGGCAACCCTAGGCTTAGGAGGCGCAGAGCCGATGTAGTCTACTTCCTCCATTGTCCAAGGTATATGAGTATATAGGCAGCTTACAGGCACTGCCCTCTGTTTTTCCAGTCATCCGCGTGGAGCGCATGTGTGTCAAATTTTTCGAGTCTGTCTACTAAGACCGAGAGCTTGTTGTTGTCTCCAAGATTAATGCTTGCTGGGTGGATAGCAGAAGTTATTTCAACTTTTAGCGTTGTGATTATGACAGATGGGGTTAAATTCCCCGTGATGTAGCGCATTTTATTTAGAGCGAGTAAAGGTTTTTGGAATCCGATTGTTGTGTCATCAAGAAGTGTTTTGGGATTTTTCTACTAAGGTAAATGGCTCTCTCGGCCGAATTGCAATTCTGATTTGGAATAAGCACTAGGTACTTGAAACGTAGCAGAAACAGTATATTGAGCAAAATAATTGTTTTCTCAAGTTGCAAAAACGGAAGTGCATTATTCAAGGAACAATACCAGAACATTTGAGACGCGGCTTAAAAAAAAAAAAAAAAAAAAAAAAAAAAAAAAAAAAACTCGGCTCTTCGGACCTTGCCAGGGGACAAGCCCCCTCTGGACCCCATAATGGTTACTGTTTAGACCCTTCGTCTAAAATTCAAGAAACATGGAAGATACTTTAGCCGTGATTTTAAAATGGACATTACTTTCCACTCTGTTGGGATGTTAGGAAAGTAAAAATGGACATTACTTCCACTCTGTTGGGATGTTGGGAAAGTAAAAATGGATATTACTTTCCAATCTATTGGGATGTTGGGTAAGTAAAAGTGGACATTACTTTCCAATCTGTTGGGATGTTGGAAAAGTAAAAATGCACAATACTTTACACTCTGTTGGGATGTTGGGAAAGTAAAGGTGGACATAAGTTTCCACTCTGTCGGGATGTTGGGAAAGTAAAAATAGACATTACTTTCCACTCTGTTCGGATATTGGGAAAGTAAAAGTAGACAATACTTTCCACTCTGTTGAGATGTTGGGAAAGTAAAAATGGACAATACTTTCCAATCTATTGGGATGTTGGGTAAGTAAAAGTGGACATTACTTTCCAATCTGTTGGGATGTTGGGAAAGTAAAGGTGGACAATACTTTCCACTCTGTTGAGATGTTGGGAAAGTAAAAATGGACAATACTTTCCAATCTATTGGGATGTTGGGTAAGTAAAAGTGGACATTACTTTCCAATCTGTTAGGATGTTGGGAAAGTAAAAATGGACATTACTTTCCACTCTGTCAGGATGTTGGGAAAGTAAAAATGGACATTACTTTCCACTCTGTCAGGATGTTGGGAAAGTAAAAAAATGGACATTACTTTCCACTCTGTTGGGATGTTGGGAAAGTAAAAGTGGACAATACTTTCCACTCTGTTCAGATGTTGGGAAAGTAAAAATGGACAATACTTTCCACTCTGTTGGGATGTTGGGAAAGTAAAATCTAAATCCCCGATCATGTTGATTTAGATGAATACGAAAGCGCAAGACAAAGAGGGACAACGTTGACGCCGCAATCCTGTAATCTGTGTTATATATAAAAAGACGGATGTTACAGAAGCGGTATTACGGCACCTGTGCCCTAATACTGGATCTGGTCACCTGTGCCGTAAGACTGTAAAAGTAAATATATATATATATATATATATATATATATATATATT
>CM061040.1:466941-491529 GCA_030762985.1 Adelphocoris suturalis | reverse complement strand
ATATGATATGTAATATATATATTTATATATATATTTATATATATATATATATATAAGTAGTAAGTGGGTCACTTGAGGACACTTTCACTTGAGCTCTGATGTTTTTACTTTCGACTTCAATCTCTGTTAAAACTGATTCCGACTTCAATCTCTGTTAAAACTGATTTTGTGATAAACCCTGTTTAAAACTAATTTTGTGTTAAATCCTGTTGAAAATGCTTTTCTGTTAAATCCTGTTGAAAATGCTTTTCTGTTAGACCCCTGATAAAATTTTTCAACACAAAACATCAGAACATATTTTTTAACACAAAACATCAGAACCAGTGACTTTTTCATTTTTGGGGCGGTAAGTTTAAAGGATCTCTCCAATAAAAATAAAAATGTCTCATCCATTTTTACAATTTTCACTTAAGCATATCGAATTCATTGAATGTTTCGCGTATATCGATAGAGATAGAGATATGAAAGTATACAGGTTTATTGAGCAACTAGTATACGGAGAAATCTCAGCTGATAAAATTGCAAATTTTAAAACACAGTTGAAAAATGTAGGGGTTGAAAATTTTGTAAATACCGTTAAGAAAACAATACCAGTATCTCCGAAAAAAGGCGTGAAATATAAAAGGAAAAATATCAAAGAAAATATGTTGGAGAATTACGTTATTCGTAATAATCGAGATAAGAAATTTCTACAAGAGTTGAACGTAAAGATTTTTTTAAAGATGATCCCAGATAAAAATATAATTGTGGACGATGGTAATATTATCGATATAATATTACCTTGATTTCGTATTCACCTTTTGCAACTCGTTCAGTTCGTAGTATTCTGAGGGGTAAGTTAAAAGGATCTCTACTATAAATAAAATGGAATACTTTAAAGCGTTAAGAGAACTCGAAGATGGAAATTGTCTTTCCAAGAGCGAGTGGCAGGCAGTATCTAAATCTGGAGAACTGACTGATTATTTCGTGAGGAAGTATCATAAGTTTTTGGATTTACCAACTGTGAAACGTAACTTTCTCAATGGAAAAAATAAACTAACTGAAAACATTCTAAATTTTACTCCTTTCAAAAATATTAACGTTTGCAAAAATTGTGGTGTTAGAGTACTAAATGGTAATATTTGTTTTGAATGCATCGAAGAGGATAATCAAAATATGCTAAAGAGTGTGCACAGTATATTTACATTTGTAAGAGAATCTGTAGTAAGAGGAGAGATGGAAAAGGAGATGGAAAAATATTAGGTTTTTATAAGAATCCCTTATAAAAATTATAATTTAGTATTTACTTTCTCGTTTTGTGTAGTTCGTAGTATTCTGAGGGGTAAGTTAAAAGAATAACATTTATAATTAAAAAATGAGTACAAGCGAATTACAAAAACTTAATTTTGATAGTGGAAATTTCTGTCAAAATTGTGAAAACGACGAGAAATTTTTATAAAAGAAAACGACATTTTAATTTGCAAAGTATGTTTTTCAGAAGTTATACAAACGACTTATTTTAATAATAGATCTTATAACGGCGTAGTACCAAAATACAAATATGATCGTGTTAGTTTACTTTAAAAAATGTATTCAAAAGTATCAAGGTAAACAAAATACTTTTATAAACCCCACTATTTATTCAGACCTCGAGCGCTTATTGATATTTCATGGAATAATTAAAGACGAGCGAGAATCTAGGTCTAAAAAATTTGCAAACGTAAAAAAATCTCATATTATACATTTCTTAAAAGAACTCGGATATACTAAACATTATGAAGATTATGTACTTATACACGCAAATTTAACTGGTCAAAAATTAAACGACATAAGTCATCTGGAAAACATTCTAGTCAAAGATTTTGAAAAATTTTCTGAAAAATATTCGTCTATATTTACAAACTCTGAAAGAAAAATTTTTATAAATACAAAGTTTATTTTATACAGACTGTTATTGAGACACAACCATAAATTAGACGAAGGAGATTTTCTTACAGTAAAATCTCTTGATCGTAAAAATGAAACAGACAGAATTTGTAAAGCTATATTCGACTCTTTAGGGTGGGAATACAAAACTAAGTAATTTTTTTAATGAACACTGCTCATTAAAAAATAAAATCTCCTTCCCCCCAGCATTCTGAGCTTTAGCAAGCGTAAAAATTATCCTCAAACTGCTTCTTCAGTATAGCTTTATACACAGTGTAAGCCACTAATCTAAGTTGATGTTCAGTGACATTTTTACGAACCTTAATATTTTTTTTATTAAGGAATGCCTTTACTTCCTCTTTTGTACGGAGTGGTGGTTTACCATCGACACCAAATAAACGTTCTTTCAATAACATTTTACTAAATCTATACTCCTTCAATTCATGTAAAATATTCTCTAGTGCGTCAAGGTTTTTTTCATAAAATTGAAATTTAGGTGTCTTTACAAACTTCCAGAAACCTCCATGTTTTTCACATAAATTTAATGCTTCGTCGTCTAAAACCATAGCTCTTTATTTATTATAGAAAATATTTTTTTCGGACCCACCTTTAAGAATTCATTGACAATGAGGGGTAAGTTAAAAAGAAAGAAAAATAAACAATAATAAACATTTTATTTTACATCATAAAAGAATAACTAGAAACGCAGAGTCTTTTCAAGGTTTACACTCGAATCTTGAGACAGCTGGTTCATCCTCTTCAGAGTGTTTTCTGTAGATAAGGCGTTCTTCGAGGAGCGCTTTTGGAGGGGGAAATCACGTCACATCGAGTAGTTTTTATAAAAGAATAAAAACTAGATCCAGGCGTTCTTCGAGAGCGCTTTTGGAGGGGGAAATCACGTCACACCGTTTTCCCGCGGTCCTCAAAGATAAGGCGTTCTTCGAGGAGCGGATTGGGGTGGAGACTCACAAACTTCTGATTCAAACTGGAGACCGAGGCGCTATTATCACGTCAGAGAATTACGTCACACCGTCCCGCGCTCCTGTAGATAAGGCGTTCTTCGAGGAGCGGATTGGGTGGGAGAACACGACCTTCTGGTTCAGACGCATTTCATTCCATCTCCCAAAATGTTTTATACTCAGGAATCTTTAACATGGTTTCCACTCGTAAAATAATTTTATAAAATGATGAGAAGTAAATGGAGAGTTTCTTCAGCTTTGGGTTTTTATAAACCATTTTGCCAACTGCCCTGAGTTTTCTTGCATATCCTTCAGAAATATTAAATTTTGCTTGCAAGTGTTCTTTCCAGGTGGTTGCAGAAGTATTTTTCTTGAAGTTCTCGAAATATTCATTGAGAAAGTAGCCGTATGCTGAATACAAATAAAAGAGCTTCGTCTTTTGCTTTTTTATGACAACATGAAGTTTAAGTAAATAATCTTCAACTTCACCAATGTTCGTCTTATCAGGAGGTCGTAAGTCTTCAGTATTTCGATCTGGTACGAGATGATTAAGTAAAAAACTATGCGTTTTTTCAGGAGGAATAGTCTTAAATGTTCTTGGAAGTTTTAATAATTCTTTATAATTAATACGCTTTACCACTTGCACTTGAATGTTTCCAACTGTTATCAATGTTCTTGCTGCTTCCAAACTTTCACAATTTTCCACTTTCTTGATAAAGTCTATACACTCACTGTGATACGTTTTGTAACTCTGAAGTTCCAAATAAAAGTCTTCAACAATAGCTAACTACAAATAATCTTTAGGTTGAGACATTGTACACACAGCGTCACTTCTGAATGAGAACTGCGTATCGCCTCTTCATTGACTCATATCGGTTATGTAACCAGTTCATGATAATTTATATTCACCGAACAGTCGATAGATTGTGTTTGCGGTTCTAATTCTTTAGTGTCTCGTTATTCGGAGTAGTTTTTATTGAGAATTCTCAATAAAAACGTATTCACCCTATTCCCTAAATAAGTTTTTCTAGAATTCCTCTTTTATCATAGATTTTAGAGGAGAATAGTTCAGAGTTGCTTCCGACATTAAAATTATATAAACCGTAGTATCTTCTGGTACATTTTTATCAAACTCTACACGTAAAATGATATTACTTTTTTGACCAGAAATAGTTTGCGGTTGTCTGGTCAAGTTTACACTATAAATTGGGTAGCTCTCTTTGAAAAACTGAAGATCAAAGTATGGAATAGATGAGTCTTGACATATATATTCTTTTGAAATCTTCGTACATGGTGTGAGCTATATAAAAATCGTTTGATTCAAAATCTAAATTCAAATTTTCTTGAGGATAAATTTTCCCTCCTACTTCAAAACTAATATTTTTAACATTCAAATGATCAAACTGTGAGTTATTTTTCTTTTGGTTCTGTTTTCTACCTGTCTGAAAAACAACAAACCCCCAGATCGGATTCTGTACATTTCTATAAATATTTGTAATGTTGTAAGTCCAGTTTTTTCCAGCAAGAACTTTCTCTTCAATACATTGTAGCTTTTTAAAACGGAATAAGTAAGGAGTGGTACTAAGTTCGGCTATTAATTTATTTTTTGATGTACTTTCAAACTTAATTATGGGAACCCTAAGGTAAAAATTTTCGATTACTACTTTTCCTTCCACACCTTCTGTTGAAGTTGAATCTTTCTTATAACGAAAGAGTACATCATCGTTATAATTTCTGTAGAACACAATTTCAAATCCTCCCTTGTAAATTGGGTAGCTCTCTTTGAAAAAACCAGAAGACCTAAATCACCTAAATCCCCAGTTGCACTAAATTTTCCCCCTCCCGAAACTCTCGAATTAAAACCACTTCTGACAACTTTTGCATTGTAATTTTGAGGTCCAGAGAAAGAAGCTAGTCCTAGAACTGTACTTGCAATTCCAGGATTATCAATTTCATCAATAAGCGTATCATGCTTTTTTACTTCAATTTTTGGAAAATAAGTGGGCAACAAAATTATCAACCATCATTATTCCATCATTAACTCCATAGTTTTTTGTGGCATCTTTAGGAACGTATTTCCCAGAAATGTAATATTGAATATTACTACCTATAAAATCATCTTCCAGTTGTAATTTGAAAACCGTTCTATTAGTCTCAGTGTTCAATTCAACTTTGGATTCGGGACCAAATTTACTATACTGAATCCTTGTGATTTCAGAATCGTATTTAGAGTATATTGATTTAATTTTATTCATACTTATTTATAATAGGAAAAAAAGTTTTTTTTATAGAATCGAAATTCTATAAAAATATCGAGTGGAATAATTTTTATAGGGAATCCCTATAAAAACTGACTTAAAACCTATTTAAAATCTAGTTCTGAAAACTTCCCCATGTTTCAAAAGTGATAGTTTGAAAGGATCCACACTTTTAACTTCTTTTTTATTCTTATTATATTCATTTAAAATATTATTTTTCATAATTACATAATTTTTTATTTCTTGTTCAATATCATTGAACTCTTCATCGGATATTTTACCGTCTTTAATTGCTTTTGTAAACTTTTCTTCAATCGAATTTAATTTAGCTTTTGCCAAAAGCGCAATTTCAGAGTGTTTAGTAATTTTTTTATTGAAAAATCCGCTCGAAGTCCTCAATATTAATGATAAGGTTGTCAATCCTACAGAAATTGGAACACTGCATGGAATTATTATTGGTAATGATATAGAGGCTCCGGCCAGTCCGAGTTCTGAGAGGGCGAATAAAAATTCAGTACCGTAAAGAGTACTGGATAGTTTCCCATATTTTTTTCTCAAACCATTTCTCATTTTCTCTTCATCTTCTAAAAATTTGTATTGAGTGATAATTCGATTGATTCTATAATTGTTCTCAATAAACTCGGGAAAAATTATTTTTGGATATAATCTAGGATGAGTTATTGGAGTAAATTCTTCAGGGGCTGAAGGTGTTTCATTATTTGTGTACATCATTTTATAATAGGAAAAAAAGTTTTTTATAGAATCGAGACTTAATAAAATAAATTAAGATTTTTCCTCAAAGTTCTCATACTATTTTTTAAAATCGTGTCCTTCTGATAGCTTTTTCAAAATTAATAAACATAAATGTCCACAGATAGGAGGATCATATTGGTTTTGGATTTGCTCCTCATTATAAAATAAATTTTCTGAACCTAAATATTGAACAAGTTCTCTCTTGGTGGTGGTGCATTACCATATACATAGAATCAAAATAATATTTTAAATTGTTATTTTTATAAAATGCAGTCCAGTGGCTTCCAGCCTCATCAGAATTTTCTAGATTTATAATTCCACATTCCGTGTGGTTCACTCTCTCTGGTAAATCATCCTTCATGAAAACTCCTTTGAAATTTTTAATTTTCATTTCTTTCTTTCGATATCTTTCAATATCAAAATTGGTAAGAGGTTGGAAGCTATTTATTTTTTTGATTTGGTAGGTTTCTTTTTAGGTTTTGAAATAGTTTTTTTCTTCTTCAATCCAGAACCGATACTTAAACTTTTTGCGTTTTGTGCTAATCTCTCCATTTCCAAGTTATGGCGTTTGATTTCTGCTTCTTCAGCAGATTTATGCTTAGAATCAATAACGCTAGAAGCTACTGCAGCTCCACACCACCCAATAATGCCCCAAGAGCGCCAATTCCTGCAAAAAGTAAGGGTAAAAATCCCCCTGAATGATTTATTTGCAACTGATCATAATTCATTTCCAATTCCAACCCTTTTTTGTTTTTGATACATTTATCTAGCTTTTTTTTCTGAGTTTCATTTAACAGGATTTTATGATTTCCTTTTCCACTAATATCTTCAAAAGCTAGTCGTACTTTTACTGGAGCACGTTTTTTATAAGCGGCTCTTATTTTTTTCATTTGTAGTTCAGACAAATTTATTTGTTGCGTAATCATTTTATTATAGGAAAAAAAGTTTTTTTTATAGAATCGAAATTCTACAAAAAAATTAATCATAATACCTAGTATACACCCATCCCAAAGTGTCTTTTGATTTTCATACCACCTACCACAGTAGCAGCTCCCAATTTTTCACCGATATTTGTTGAACTTTTCATAATTTTATAAGCTTCTGTTTCTAGTTGTTTATCAGCAAGATGCCTATCACTTGTTTTTTCATGATCCCTATAAAAAATGTCGTGTTGTTTACAAGCTTTATCGAGACTATTTATACCTTCATCCCCTCTATTTAATCTCTTATCCAATTTAGTAAACGGTCCACAATATTGATAACCGCCTGGGAGATGCATTTCAGGTACGAAACCATCTAGTTTGTTCAACAAAGTATTGAAAATACCAGAACCGTTTTTTATCATATTTTTAGGTAAATTATTAATAATTTTAATCAAGTATTCAGTTCCCTTGGGATTATCAATGTATTTCTCCAGTTGATCTTTGATTAAATTTATAACCCCCAATTTTTCATTGTGAAAATTATTATTTCCTGCCTGCTCTTGCGCATGCAAATAGTATAGTCTTTGTTGAATTTGATTCAAATTATCTATATATTTAAATTCTACGGGATTTTCATTATATTTAATCAACCCGGTACCGATCTTTTTCTTTTTACTATACTCCCAGATTGGTTTTATGATTTCTTTCCATTTTTTAACACTTGATTTTGGTTGTTGATTGGTTTAGATTCAGGATTATTATTTTGAAACATGCTATTTGTTTGAATGAGGATTCTTGCATAAGCTTTAAAGTCTTCATTAGTGTATTCATCTTTGGATGGAATATCAGAAGCTATGGGTTTTGTTAAGAGCTTCCATAAGCCTTCAGTACCGGAATATTTCATTTTTTCTATTTCAATATCATTGCCATTTACCCGTATCTGTTTATTTCCAATAAATATATGATTTTTTAAAGGATATATTCCAAATTGCCTATCAGGATGAAGAATATATAATTCTGCAATTGGTCCAATACCTAAAGGGCCTACAGAAGAGTTTGGTAATTTAAAACTTTTTTGTAATATTAATTCCATTTCATCATCCCTATCTGCATTGTCACTTGAAAAGCTTTGATTTAATGTATCTTCAGTATCATTATCAATACCTTGAACCTCGCCATCAACATCTTGAAAAGAAACTTTTTTAGGTGAACTGATAGCCAAGGGGTTAGATGTTTTTATTGCAGGAAGGAGATCTAATTTTTTACCAAGATCTTCATCAGTTTGTTTCACTGCTTTTTCTACCTTATCTAATCGTGAAGTTATAGGTTCATAAGCCTTTTCTTTTGTTTCTTTATCAGTCGCTTGGTTAATCCTTTCTTGTCTCGCTATTTTTTGTAAATATTTTTTAAGTTTGATTCCTTCATCAGCTTCAGCTACAGTCATGGGTTTACGTTTTGGTTTGTGTGAAAAATATTTGTTCATCTTCAGGGGGTTGATCAATCTTTTTGATTTCTCTAAGTTTGGCTTGTTTTTTCCTTCATAACTTCAAGTTGCGCGTCTTTGAATTTCTGTCTAAGCGCTTGTAATAAAGTATTTTTTGTTGTCATGTTTTTATTATAGGAAAAAAAGTTTCTAAAAAATCAAACGCTCAAACGCTCAAACGCTCAAACGCTCAAACACTCAAACGCTTAGGAACACTATTTTTTACGTTTTTGAAGCGTTTCCCAATGCGTTTTCTTTAAATTTCTTTAGGTAGCGTCCGTCATTGCGTTTCTTTGTTATGTCAATCGTTAGAAAACCAAAGTCCTCATCCCAACAAGAATTGCATAATTCTTTGAATTGTTCATAAGTTAAATCAGTTCCAACATACTCATTAAAAATATCATTCATATATCTCGGACTTTGACGAAATACACACAAGAAATTAATATTGTTTCTAATAAGTTGCCGATCAACTTTTGACCAAGATTGTGTTAAATAAACACAGGAAATTTTCTTATGGCGACCTCTCACAAAATAATCTTTGATTTCTCTTTGCTGTTGAATGTTTACACAATCATCAAAAATTATTAAACTATTTTCTTTACAATCATCTAAGGGTATAAGCTCACCACAATTACTAAAGAAATGTGCTATTTCTACTCCATCTTTTATAGCAATTTTATCATAAGTTTCTCTCAAAACTCTATACACATTTTGATCTAGGGACTTTGAAAAAATGTAAAGATTATGGAAAGGAATACCCCAAGGTTTTGTGATTAAATTGTAAAGTAGAGTCGTTTTTCCACATCCAGAAGTTCCTACTATTAATAATCTTAAAGGTAATGGTAAAATTCCTTTCCTAACCTCTTTTTTATCAAACGGTATTGGGTCAATCTCGTATTCGTATTTACTCATCTTTATTATACGAAAAAAACTTTTTTTTCCTATAATAAAAGCATGACTCTAATAAAAATTTTCTGATAAGCACAAAGATCTAAAAATAAACTTTTACTCAAAAAATTGATCTAAATCCCGATAAAAAATATAAACTCGGGATAGTAAAGTTATTATTTACTTCACCTTCTCTTTCATTTCAAGTAAAAGATATAATGATATCATTAAAATTATATCTTATAGATGGATGGTATCATCACGAGTATGTGTTAGATGGCACATTTAATGTTGAAACGTTTAAAAAAGAATTATATTTAAAAATAAAAGATTATACAACTGATCTCATGAAGAAATTTGAGGTGAATAAAACACTTTATAAATCACAAATTGACGCATTAAAAAAAATAAAACCTGAAAATTTGGTTTTTAAAGTAGACTACGCTACAAATCGTAATAGATTTTTTCTTAAATCTCCCGTTGTAATTGAATTTTTACGTCTCGGAAATTTCTGTTACCTATTTGATTTTGAACAATGTAAAATACCTGGGGATTATTTTGATGTTAATAAGGACTACTATTCTGAAGACAATCCAAAGTTAATCAAGCCTATTTCGTTAATTGAATGGTATTGTAATATTATTGATTATAGTTTTGCTAATCATGATGAGCATTCCGATCTTCATAGTGAACATAAATTACTCCATGTATCTTTGATAGAGAAAACGATTCTCCCAAATACTACTTATATGGAAACGAATAAGAAAATTCTCTACAGTTCTCTACAAAAAGGAATTAGAGAAATTAAAGAAATTAAACTATCATGTAGAAATGAAAATGGAGATGAGCTGAAATTTGAAAATGTTACAGTTTATTTGCATTTGATTGAAGAGTGAGTGAGGAGTTTCTTTTTTTATGAGAAATATCTCATAAAAAACCCTTTTTCCTATAATAAAATAAACAATGTACAACGAAATTTATTGCTGTAAGTGTAAGAAAAAAACGAAAAATATAAACGTGAAAATTGTACAAACTGTGAACGGAAGGTGGAGAATTTCAGCTAAATGTGTTAAATGCAGAACTCATAAGAGCAAATTCATTCAAGATCCTAACGGAGAAAAAGCACCAATTCGTGCCATTTTTGATTGGGCTATAGAAGGCAAGGTACCGGACACATTAAAAAAACCTGTTTTCCTATAATAAAAATGGATAATGATTTAACTGATCCTATTTACTGTCACAAGTGTAAGAAGAGAACCAATAATATTGATGCAGAAAAAATACAAACGGTAAACGGGAGATGGAGAGTGGCTGCAAAATGTGTTAAATGCAGAACTCATAAGAGTAAGTTTATCACTTCCCCCGAGAGAGAAAATTTTGAAGAACCAACTGTAGTAGAAGATCTGAATGTTGATGAAAAATTATCTCTCGCTAAAGAATTACATAAGTCAATAAGAAATAAATTTCAAAAAAGGACAATATTTACTAAAGGTATTGATGATTTGTGGGCTGCTGATTTGATAATCATGAAAAATTATGAAAAAGAGAATGATGGATACGGTTATATGCTTAATGTTATCGATGCATTTTCAAAATTTGCATGGACCTTACCCTTGAAGAAAAAGGATGGAAAAAAGCGTAACAAAAGCTTTTGAGAAAATCATAGAAAAGGCCAAATCACAAAATCATAAAGCTCCTAATTTACTGCACACTGACAAAGGTTTAGAGTTTGAAAATAAAATGTTTAAAGAATTTCTGAAAAGTCACCAAATAAAAATGTATCATACACAGAATGAAGAAAAATCGGCAATCATAGAAAGATTTAATAGAACTTTAAACGAAAAAATGAAAATCCATTTTGAAGTACGAAATAATAAGAAATGGATCGATATTCTAGAGGATTTGATTCATGAATACAATTTTAAAGATTTCCATAGATCGATTGGTATGATACCTGTACAAGTTAATAAAAATAACGAAGATGAAGTGTTAGTTAGATTGTTTAGGAACCAAAAAGCCTCACAAAAAGTAAAGTTTTCTCTTGGAGATCGAGTAAGAATAACAAGATTTAAGAAAACATTTGGGAATAAATATGATGCTAAATGGACTAGAGAAATTTTTGTGGTTTCTGGAATTCTACCAACAAATCCAATTACTTACAAAATAAAAGATTTAAACGACGAAGAGATTGAAGGATCTTTCTATGCTCAAGAACTACAAAAAACAGAATTCTAGAAAAAACTTATTGGTTCAGGCTCGAAAGAACCAAACAATTGTTAACCGAGATCAAATTTTGCGGCTCACATGTGAGCCATAAAATTTCGTATGAAATGAAAAAGCCGCAGTCGGGTTTCCGACCGCGGCTTTTTCGTATAAAATGAAAAAGCCGCGGCTCACATTGTGAGATTCGGCTTTTTTAAGTCAATTGACTTGTATTCGACTTTAAACGTTTAAAGTGGGTGGACAATTTGGCCACCCCTCTTTAAGAGTTTTTAAAACTCTTCTGTAAATGTACTCGACTTGTATTCGACTTTAACGTTAAAGTGGGTGGCCAATTTGGCCACCCTCTTTAAGAGTTTTTAAAAGAATATATTCTATAATAAATAGAAATGAATAGGGAGCAGCTATTGAAAAAAATTAATTTTGAAAACAACACAAACAAGCTTTCTGAACTAGAAATCGGAAAACCTTACAAAATTATAAACTTTGAATTTGTGTCAACGAAATACTCGTGGGAGGCTGTTATAGCCAATCTAGGAGAATTTAGAGTGTTCATACCAGAAAGATGTATTCAAAAATTTGATAAAAATGAACTCCAAGCTCTAGTTGAGTACGGTGTTTGCTTAGTGTACCATGGAATCACCAAATCAATAAATGGGAGAGACATGTATAACATCAAGTTTGTTTAAAACCCAATCTATTAAAGGTGAGGGACGATTCGCCCCCACCTTTAAATATTAATAAAAACGTTTTAATGGAAAATTTTCCATTAAAACAACAATATATAGTATCCATACAAGAAAAAGCGGGTGGATAATATAAAAATTGAGGGATTAGTTAAAAGAATCTCTTTTCTAATAAAAATGAACGATACGAAAAAAAATGAAGGGTTAGTTAAAAGAACCCCTACTATAATAAAAATGCAAGATACTATTAAAAAACGATATGCAGATAAAATCTGTGAAAATTGTGATCGAAAAATCACATATAAAAACTGGGCTCGTCATTTAAAAGCACCATTCCATCTAAAAAATTACCCTAACCAAACTCTTAAACCTCAACAAAGAGCCGTTGAGAAAGGATTCAGAGTTAAAGGAAGAATTGAGAAATGAAGCGAAAGATTACAATTTAAAAGGTGGTTATAAAATGAAGAAAAATAATCTTATTACAGCTTTAAATGATATTAAAAATGTATACTTTAAGAAAAGTGATCTAGAAAAACTAACTGTTAAAGAACTACGCGAAATAGCTAAAGAAAAACATATTAAAATTAAAAAACCGAATAAAAAAAATCAATATCATCGAACATCTAATGCACCCACAAGGGCATGCATTTAAAGTAAAAACAGGAAAAATGTTCAATTTCGACGATGACTTGGTTAATGAAAACAAAGAAAAACGAAAATCTCCTTTTACTATTATAGAAACTAAATCTCGATACATTAAAAAATTTAAAACTACAGAAATCGATTATTGTATAAAATTATCTAATATCATACAAGTCGAAAAAGCTGTATTTGCTATGTTAAATTTGGCTAAAGAAAAATCTAATTTCCAAACCGGGGATAAAATTATGATCGTTGCCCAAAACCCTCATTTTCACCATGATATATCGAAAGATTTAAGTAGTAAATCAAACGTTTTTTCTAGTATACAAGCTAAAGAATTTACCCACACAACGTAAGCAACATTATTAGTTCAAACGAAAACGTTGAAATTACCAAATACCACGTTCCACATTAAAATCATTAATTTACCGAGAGGAGCAAAAAAGACTAAAATTTTGAACTTAGCCAAAAATAAACATACGAAACAATGTATTACTCAAATAAAAAATTCCGATAATCTGTGTTGTCCAAGAGCCATAATTACCGCGTTAACTTATCATACTAATAAAATCATGGGTAGACAGTTTATTGGAAACGAACTAGTTTATATTCGGAAGGGAAGGGCACTCCAAACGACACTTGCAAAAAAGCTGTGTGAAAAAATGGGTTCATACACCGAGGAAGGTTTCACATTGCAAGATATCAAAGTTGTTGAAGAATTATTAGACATTCAAGTTAAAGTTATCTGCGCCGAAAATTTCAATACCGTTATTTACGAAGGAGAAAAGAAAGATACTATAATTTATCTTTATAAAGATGGGAATCATTTTGATGTTATTAATAGTGTAGCAGCCTTTTACGCCTCCTCATATTACTGTCAAAATTGTGATACTCCCTATAATAATAAAGAGAAACATGAATGCAAAAAGACTAGAAATAAAGATGTATGTACACTCTGTAAACAAATACAACACGATGAAAAAGATAAAAATAAAATATTCTGTAACGATTGTAACCGTTATTGTTATAATGATAATTGCTTTAAAAATCATAAAGAAGTTTGTAAAATAATCTATAAATGTTTAAACTGCGGGAAAATTTGCAAAAGAACCGACGAACATAGATGTGGTTCTGGAAAATGTCGAAACTGTCAAGAAATATTCGACGATATAGGTGGTCATGAATGTTTTATGTTAGCAAGACGATCAAACGGTGGGTATTGTACAGTACCTTGTACTTGTAATAATCGTTCTGATATCACAGCAGAAAAATGTACTTACACCGAAAAATACATAACATTTGATTATGAAGCAATGCAGGAAACAGGAACCCATGAAGCAAATCTTGTTATAGCTCACTACCACGATGGTACTAAATTCGTATTCAAAACTAATGAGGAATTTTGCGAGTGGTTGATTTCAAGTAAACACAAAGGGTACACTGCCATAGCACATTATGCAAAAGGATATGATTCTCAATTCATTCTGAAATACTGCGTCGAAAATACTCTGAAACCTATCACTATTTATAATGGAACTAAACTAATGTTATTAGAAATTAAAGGAATAATAAGAATAATCGATAGTTCTAACTTCGTTGCATCTCCGTTATCTGCTTTTCCAAAAACGTTCGGATTAACAGAACTAAAAAAAGGATATTTCCCCCATTATTTCAATACTCGAGATAATCAAAATTACGTTGGTCCAATTCCTGATACTAAATTTTATGGGGCTGATTCAATGAAACCCGAAGTAAGAAAAGCATTTTTGAAATGGCACGCTGAAAAAGTAAAGGAAAATTATATATTCGACTTTCAGAAAGAAATATTAGAATATTGTGAATCAGATGTCGATATTTTGCGAAGGGGCTGTATTGAATTTAGGAAGCAATTTTTAGACATAGCTAATATCGATCCTTTCCAATATTTAACTATAGCGAGTGTTTGCATGGCCATTTTTCGGTCCTTATATTTACAGGAAAATACGATAGCAAGTATCAAAGAGGACAGAAAGGAAATGTTTAGCAAAGGATCTATCACTTGGCTGAATACTTTTAAAAATGTACAGCACGCATTGAATGGAGGGGAAGTAACTGTTTGTGGTGCCAAAGTTGATGGTTTTGATCAAATTACTAACACGGTTTATCAGTATCACGGTGTTTTTTTGGCACGGCTGTCCTACATGTTTTCATGAAAATACTCCCAATAATGTAAATCATCTATCTATGGGAGACTTGTATGAAAAAACGAAGGAAAGGAGTAAACAAATCATTGACGCTGGATACCAATTAGTAGAAATGTGGGAATGTAACTGGATTAAATCGAAAGAGGGTAAAGCAGCAGTAAAAAGTAGTGGAAACGTAATAGTGGAACCATTAAATCCTAGAGACGCATTTTTTGGTGGCAGAACCAATGCTAGTAAATTGAAAGTCGTAAATAAAAAATTAAGATATATCGATGTTTGTAGTTTGTATCCAACAGTTCAATATTTCGATTATTATCCCTTAGGTCATCCAACAAAAATTCATAAACCTGAGAAATATGATGAAAATTGGTACGGATTAATCAAATGTAAGATATTACCATCCTAAAAAATTATATCACCCCAGTTCTACCGATCAAAAGAGATAAACTTTTATTTATTTTATGCGAAAAATGTTTTGTAGATAAATGTAATACTTGTTCACACGATGAAAATGAAAGAGCTCTTGTTTGATACTTGGACTACAGATGAAGTAAATAAAGCTATTGAAAAAGGTTATAAGATTCAAGAAATTTACGAAGTATGTGCATTTCAAAGAAAAAAAGTAATGAATTGTTCAAAGAATATGTAAAAACATTTATGAAAATAAAACTAGAGACTAGTCCGTGGGAAAGCGACTTTGGAACTATTGAAGAATATATAAAAAAACGTTAAAGAAAGTCTCGATATAGATTTAGAAAAAGAAAGTATTAAACCAAATCCTGGACGAAGAGCAGTAGCAAAGATTTGTTTGAATTCTTTGTGGGGAAAGTTTGGGCAAAGATTGAACATGTCACAATCTGAATATGTTGTTGATTATAACAAGATGGTACGATATACTTTTAGATGACAGACTAGAAATTGGTTCATGCCAATTTCTGAATGACAATATCGTGCAAATATCTTATAAATTTTTGAATCAATACATCGAAGATAGTTTTTCAACTAACGTTTTTGTAGCTGCTTTTACCACTTCCAATGCAAGATTAAGATTATATGATATGCTTGATAAATTGGGACAGATAGTATTGTTTATATTGATGATGGGAAAACTTCTTTAAAAAACAGGTTGTATGTTGGGTGAGGGGACTGATGAATTGGGGAAAAAATAATCACATTGTAGAATGGATTAGTACGGGCCCCAAGAGTTACGCTTATATAACCAATCAAGGAAAAGAAACTATGAAAGTTAAAGGATTTACTTTGAATTATCAAAACGGTAAATCATTAAATAGAGAAGCTATGAATAAAGTTTTAACGAAAGAAATAAACAGCGTTAAGCTTAAATATAACATGATTACTCGAAATGTAAAAGATAAAACATTAGTAAACAAAGAAGTGGAAAAAGAGTTTAAATTTCTGTATGATAAACGAAATATAATTAAAAACAAAGAAACCGATATTATTGATACTTTACCTTGGGGATATTAAACGTAAACATTTAAGAAGCTCTATAAAATCAGTAGTAAGTGGGGCACTTGAGGACACTTTCACTTTTTGTGGCAACTTTTAAAATTGAAACGATGAGTTAAAGGAATGGGGTTTTATAATAAAAGATGGCCGATAAAATTTTTTGAAAGAATCAATGGTAGGAGCGAATTTAGTACATTTAATGATTTAAAACGTAACAAACCTTTTGTGATCCTTAAAGCGGAAAAGGTGAAAGCTAAATTTGGCGAAACTATAGCGGTAGACTTGGAGGGTGGCTTTACCAACATATTGTTACCAATTCATTTTTTAAAAAATAGGTTTAACCAAGAGGGGGATTTAGAAACACTCGTGAAAGACAAATATAAATTGATCTATAAAGGTAAAGTGACACTTAAAAATGGTAATAAAATGCATTGTATAGAGTTTACAGAATGAGCTATAATTAATATATACAATTTTTAATGATACATGTCATTAAAAATTAAAACCTACTGTAATTTTTTAGAGTTTCACTAAAGTTTCTAATGGGAAAAAAATATTCTTTTAACTTACCGCCCACAAAATGAAAAAGTCACTGGTGCTCTGATGTTTTGTGTTAAAAAATATGTTCTGATGTTTTGTGTTGAAAAATTTTATCAGGGGTCTAACAGAAAAGCATTTTCAACAGGATTTAACACAAAAGCATTTTCAACAGGATTTAACACAAAATTAGTTTTAACAGGGTTTATCACAAAATCAGTTTTACACAGAGATTGAAGTCGGAATCATTTTTAACAGAGATTGAAGTCGAAAGTAAAAAACATCAGAGCTCAAGTGAAAGTGTCCTCAAGTGACCCACTTACTACTTATATATATATATATTTATATATATATGTGTGATGGAGTGAGGAACCCTGAACTATCCACCTACCAAATTAGGACGAACGCCAATCAATGTATTCTTTACCATCAATTATTATTCATCGATTTATTCACTTTCGATCATATAATCGATTTGTCACTCGAATAACACAATGTGTCGTCACTAGCTGCTCATAACTCCCCTCGCGGCACAAATGCGAACTTAGATGGATATAATATACCTGCTACCTACCTTAGTCAGTCAGTTCGCTATC
Organism: Adelphocoris suturalis; assembly: GCA_030762985.1. Classification (NCBI taxonomy): domain Eukaryota; kingdom Metazoa; phylum Arthropoda; class Insecta; order Hemiptera; family Miridae; genus Adelphocoris; species Adelphocoris suturalis. Next base: position 474,023 of record CM061040.1, on the reverse strand, counting down.
GTTGTTGTTACAGGAAGGATCGTCTTCCAATTTATGTTTTACTAGCCGCTCCGGCTCGCTACGCTCGCCTCCACGTCCAGCCGGGGGGCAAGCCCCCCGGACCCCCCATTAAGTTGCTCGCTTCGCTCGCAACGTGTGGCATGTGGGGAATATTGCTCGCTTCGCTCGCAAAGTCTGGCATGTAGGATATGTTGCTCGCTTCGCTCGCAAAGTCTGGCATGTAGAAAATGTCGCTCGCTTCGCTCGCAAAGTATGGCATTTAGGGGATGTTGCTCGGTTAGCTCGCAAACGGTAGATCTCTAAGGGTAGGTTTAACTTCTGTAGGCGATGCTGCTCGCTTCGCTCGCAAACGGTAGATCTCTAAGGGTAGGCTTAACTGCTGTAGGGGATGCTGCTCGCTTCGCTCGCTTGAGGAAGTTATACTGCCCACCCAACTTGACAGACGTTTTTTTCAGTTGGGAATTATTACAAACAAATTAAATCTTATAAAACTACGTGGAACCACGAAAAGTTTATTCGGGGACGTTGCTCGCTTCGCTCGCAAGGTATACCTGTATATGTGTAGGACAAAGTCCGTATTTATTATTTGAAATGGCTCTCGCTTCGCTCGCAAGGTAGGTACCTATGTAGGCATACCTGCTCGCCTCGCAATGTTGTGACATCGAACCCTTCACGTCAATTCTTGAGCCTTCTCTCGTCCACGGCAGAATCATTTTAATCGCTTTGCTCGCTTCTGCTCGCAATTTGACCGAGTTCTCGTCACTTTTTTCGATATCCGATTTCGGATTCAGATTCGGCGGACCCAAAGCTGTATTTCGCCCGCGAAAACCGTTCCGAAAAACGTACCTTTATGGGGTATATTTTAATCGGAAAAAACCAAGTTTTTCGGCGGACTTTTCGAGAAAACGGGTCCGTACTCTCGCATTTTTTTGACGCATTTCCCGATACTTTTTTCGCGATCCGATCGCGCCGTCGTCTTCCTCGTTCAAAAACCTACGAAACCGGTATTTTTCCGGAATCGTCGACGGCCGTTTAGAGGGGTAGAGGATGCGGGGAAGTCCAAAAAGCGCACATTAATTCTTACTTCGACCCCCCTCCCGCCCTACGGCCCATGGTTCGTCTGGGATTAGAAAATTTTAAATTCGCTCGCTCCCCCTTTCGGAAAATCCCAAGAAGATCCCCCCACTCGTAGACTCCCCCCACTCAGCCGTTTGGCCGTGCATAGACACGACAAACAAACAAACAAACAGACGGAGTTTCATTCTTATTAATAGTATAGATTGTACGTTACCTATCTGTGAATCTGATTCTGTTTAACTTACTATGATGTGATCCGTCGAGGGGGAGTACGCTAATTTCGAGTGTTTGTCAAGTTTCTATAATAAACTGTGTTATTATTAACGTTTTACATTCGGTATTGTGATTGGTTTACCCTATGGCATCGGACATTGAAGAAGGACAGTTGTGTGAGGATGAGGGGGACATCACATCAGAAGTGGGATATCGTAATCTACGAGCAGGATTTCATGAGAATCACTATGGAAATAGTCGAGGTGAGTTTTATCAGGATTTTTTGGATTCTAGACAAGAAAGGGGTCGGCCATTTTCGCAACGCAGTTCGGGTGACGCCTTACCTTACTTGGAACAAGGGTCATCACCCGATCGCCCTCCCGATTTTTCCCGGGCGCATAGGAGCAGGAGGGGGGCCTCTGGACGCTCACCATCTCCCTCCGCACCCCTCTTCCACCACGATTCTTTAGTGCACAGTGGCGACTCCCTACGGGATTTGTTGACACAACAAACCCTTGCAATGAAAACTTTGGCAGAGTGTTTTACACAAAATCAAGGTCAAACCCCCTCAGAGCACTTGAAACTCTCGCTTCCTGAGTATGACCCCAAAAATAAACAAGTTCAGCCCAAATCATGGTGCAATACAGTTGAGTGTTGTTTGACTTCACAGGATCAACAAGGAAGACGTTTAATTGTTGCCTTGAGTAGAGCCTTAAAAGGAGAGGCTGCTGATTGGTTTACTACTATTGTCCACCCTCAACTCACATGGGACGAATTCAGATCGCTCTTTCTTCACCAATATGACATAGCACGCACACCAGCCGGATTCATGCTTCAATGTTTCCAAGCTAGACCACGAGATTTCGAAAATTATGCCACATTCGCCTCACGAACTATCAATCAATTTGTTGCTCACTACCGCCAGTCATCAGTGGAAGAAATTGCTGTATCAGTGGCTCTCTCTCAGATAGCTCAAGCAGACACAAGAGCACGTCATCTTTGCTACACAGAAAAGATAAATAGCCGTGAAAAGTTGCTTCAGGAATTACGGGCTCTGTCATTTAAGAGACCAGGAGGTTATGACAGCGGTCCTGGAAATGCCAAGAAGAGTCGACCAAACTATGAAAGCCCTCAGCATTCATCCTCTCAGATTATATACTTAAACTTCAGCAATACAACGTGCTTTTCCTGCAACCAAAAGGGGCATATTGCTCCAAACTGCCCAAAGAAGAAGATGTCAGACAAGCGTGGACCAGGAGACATCAGCAGCCAGAGGTCTCAGCCAGTCGAGAAGCAGGTTGGCCTATGCATTGCTAACCCAGAAGGCACATTAACCCACCAAGGTGATGTATTCAAGTATTGTTTTGATTCTGGATCAGAGTGCTCACTCCTTTGTTTGTCCTTTAGTACCCGCTTTGATGGGCCTTTGTTCAATAATGTAGTTCACTTGCATGGTTTAGGGTCATCAATTACCATTTCTCAGTGCCAACAACAAGCCAGAGTAAAGATTAATGGACACGACATTCAAGTCCTGTTCCATATTGTAGCTGATGGTGCTTTGCCTAAACCCATCATTTTGGGACGTGAAATTCTGGCTCCAGATTTTTGTATGGTAATAACTATATCTTCTTGCACGCTTTGGAAGGACCATCCTCCATTCATGCTAAACCGTAATTTTCTGGATACATCCAGCACTCATGGGAAAGACGCTGAACCTGTGGGTTCTTCTGGCATTGAAAAATGGGACACTTCTACAAAGGGGCGTGGGCATTCTGATTCCATAAACACCACAAAAAATGAAATATTTTCTGTATCCTTGGGTGATCTCTGCTCTTTGGAGCAGTGCACTGAGGATAAGAACTTGAAGATGCCAAAGTAATTCACCCCAGTTCTTCTCCATATGCAAGCCCAATACTTCTTGTTCCTAAAAAGACAGGTGGTTATCGAATGGCCGTTGATTTTAGGGCTCTCAATGCAAATACAGTCCCAGATAGATACCCTTTGCCATTGATAACTGATCAAATAGCGCGTTTACACGGTGCCCGATGGTTTTCTATTCTTGATGCTGCTAGTGGATTTCATCAAATCCCAGTTGAAGAAGAGTCCATAGAAAGTTAGCTTTTGTCACACCAGACGGGAAATGGGAATATTTGGCCTTGCCCTTTGGGGTGCGCAATGGACCAAGTGTTTACCAACGAGCAATCATGAAAGCCTTAGGAGTTGAAGCTCTGACAAAATTGCCACCTCCCTCTACTCTTCGTACTCTTTGCCAATTTTTAGGTTTAGCTTCTTATTTTCGGCATTTTATCCAAAATTTCGCTCAAATAGCTGCTCCCTTGTTTAAATTAACCCGTAAAACTGATGATTCAGCTAATGACAGTAAGAATCGACCAATTCCTTGGAATGACAGTCATGAAAAGGTTCGCCAACAACTTATTGGTCTGCTTACCTCAGAACCCATTTTAACCATTTTCAACCCATCTTACCCCATTGAGCTGCACTGTGATGCAAGCTCTTTAGGTTTTGGCGCAATTTTGATTAATATAGTTGACAAAAAGCCGAGACCAGTAGCCTATTACAGTAAGAGAACCACGACTGCAGAATCTAACTTTCATTCATATGAGCTAGAGACTTTGGCAGTGGTTTATGCCATAAAGCATTTTTACAATTATTTACAATGTCACTTGTTTACCGTTGTGACAGATTGTGCATCATTGCGCGCAACTCAAAATAAGCAAGACTTGATACCTCGTGTTCAACGTGGTGGTCTTTCTTGCAAAGTTTTGATTTTAAAATGCAATATCGTCAATCCTCGCGGATGCAACATGTTGATTTTTTTTAGTAGGAACTCCTATTGAAGAAGCTGATGAAGTCAACACTTTCCAATACCTGAACAACCTATTGCCAAACCCAAAATTAATCAGGCATTGTCTGTGAATACCTCAACATTAGGTTTATCAACCCCAAAAATGCGACCCACATGGAAAACTATCGGAATTTTAAACCTCAATATAAAGCTTCTTCCGAAAAACTCGTGCAATTAACATCTATTTCAACTGATTGGCTCCTAACAGCTCAGCAAAATGACCCGTTTGTTACTGAAATAATTTCGAAATTGAATGCTAACGAAATAGATTCAGATATTCAAAACACTTACGAGATGCACTCTGGTGTACTGTGTCGGAAAGTACAGCGACACACTCGCACTAGGTACCTCCCAATTGTTCCCCATTCTCTTCGGTACGCTGTTGTTTCTAATGTCCATGAATCTCTATTCCACTTGGGTAATGAAAAAACCTTAGAGGCGTTGTACCAACATTATTGGTTCGAACATATGGCGAAATACGTTCGAAAATTTGTTGAGAACTGCCTTGTGTGCAAAACATCAAAAACAAATTCAGGACCTCGCCAAATTCAACTCCACCCTATACCCAAAGTTGCTGAACCATGGCACACTATTCATTTAGATGCTTCTGGTAAACTAAGCGGAAAAAAAGACTCTCAAGAATATCTTTACGTTTTCATAGATGCATTCACTAAGTACTGTGTATTGCAGCACACACGTTCCTTAGGTGCTGCAAGTGCTATCAAAGCGTTAACATCTCTCATAAATTTCTTTGGTCCTCCTCAGCGTATAATCTGTGACCAAGGTACAAATTTCACTGCTAAAGATTTTCAAGATTTTTGTGTATCACATCAAATTGACCTCCATTTTATAGCCACAGGAGCATCACGAGCAAACGGTCAGGTCGAGCGCCTTATGAGTACCTTACGTAATATGCTCACTGCTGCTGAATCAGATCAGCATAAAACATGGCAATCTTGTGTTGGAGAAATTCAATTAGCTTTAAATACCACACCTCATACTCATAGTGTTACTAAGGTATCCCCCATGCAACTGATGTTTGGACGAGTTTCCAGGCCTTTGCATCTAATTTCTATCACTGACCACCTCACTGATCAACCATCCAATAGCCTACAAACATTGCGTGACTCAGCCGCACAATTGATGGAAAAACAAGCTGAAACTAGTAAAACTCGATTTGATAGAGGCATACTGCCAGTAAAGCGTTTTCAAGTGAATGATTTGGTTTTTGCACAAACGGAGGTGAGAAATAGAGTCAAGTTGGATGATGCCTATAGAGGCCCCTATAAAATTGTAAAAGTTATGCCTGATGATCGCTACTTGTTGCAGTCCGTCTCTGGCGGAACTAAGAAGTTTTTGAAATATCCGCACGAACGTTTGCGCAAGGCACCTACCCTTGATGAATTGAATCCTCTCCCTGATAGTGGAGAGCTTTCTCAATAAAATTTGGCTGACACGATGCTTTATTGTTTTGTGTGGACTATCCCACATGTGACTGTGGATCCTCCCAGTCAATCTACGACTTCAGCCTGTGAGGCTGGTTGGTAGATCATCTGAGTTTTGTTTAAGTCATGTCACGCCTGTGTTAATTATAGTTGTTTGCGGTTTTCGGTTCTCTACCTTGCTTGGCACCCACGGCGGCTCGTCTTCCTTTGTCCCTCCCTTTACGATGCCTTCCGTCCTCACAGTCACTTCTTTTCTGATAGGGTGATTGTCAAGCCCAAGTGAGTTCGAGCCCGGTCTCCCGCATTCTTGATTTTTCTCTCAGCCACTGGTAGCTCCTCTGGCTGATTTTATTTTACTTTATGGCACTGGATTCACCTCTGCCATTGGATTCATTTGAGGCACTGGACTCTCCTCTGCCTGCTGCAACCCTTGATTTTATTTTATTTTATGGCACTGGATTCACCTCTGCCATTGGATTCATTTGAGGCACTGGACTCTCCTCTGCCTGCTGTAACCCTTGCATGTGCACTTCGTTTGTTGGTTGGACGACACTACTTGATATTGTACTGACACTGTATTTGTTCTCTCCCTCCTCTGCTGTGCTTTGCTCATCAGGGTATCCTCTGAAATAGTTTCTATTTTTGCTTTCACTGCTCTCCCTTGCCTTGTTAGGGCAGAGATTAGGCCCATTTGGTTCGATCTAATGGGCTGAATTTGGTCCTTCCAGGTGATCAGCGCTCCCGAGGACGGCAGCAATGTCAGGATCGCCGTGTGATGGAGTGAGGAACCCTGAACTATCCACCTACCAAATTAGGACGAACGCCAATTAATGTATTCTTTACCATCAATTATTATTCATCGATTTATTCACTTTCGATCATATAATCGATTTGTCACTCGAATAACACAATGTGTCGTCACTAGCTGCTCATAACTCCCCTCGCGGCACAAATGCGAACTTAGATGGATATAATATACCTGCTACCTACCTTTGTCAGTCAGTTCGTTATCGTTGTTGTTACAGGAAGGATCGTCTTCCAATTTATGTTTCATTTTACGTTACCTATTTGTGAATCTGATTCTGTTTAACTTACTATGATGTGATCCGTCGAGGGGGAGTACGCTAATTTCGAGTGTTTGTACAAGTTTCTATAATAAACTGTGTTATTATTAACGTATTACATTCGGTATTGTGATTGATTTACCCTATGGCATCGGACATTGAAGAAGGACAGTTGTGTGAGGATGAGGGGGACATCACATCAGAAGTGGGATGTAGTGAGGAACCCTGAACTATCCACCTACCAAATTAGGACGAACGCCAATTAATGTATTCTTTACCATCAATTATTATTCATCGATTTATTCACTTTCGATCATATAATCGATTTGTCACTCGAATAACACAATGTGTCGTCACTAGCTGCTCATAACTCCCCTCGCGGCACAAATGCGAACTTAGATGGATATAATATACCTG
>CM061040.1:436968-466841 GCA_030762985.1 Adelphocoris suturalis | reverse complement strand
ATATATGTATATATGTATATATGTATATATGTATATATGTATATATGTATATATGTATATATGTATATATGTATGAGTAGTAAGTGGGCACGTTGAGAACAACTGAGAGAAAACTAACAGTAAAATATTTAAAGTGAAAACTAACAGTAAAATATTTAAAGTGAAAACTAACAGTAAAATATTTAAAGTGAAAACTAACAGTAAAATATTTAAAGTGAAAACTAACAGTAAAAACTTTTCAACACAAAACATCAGAACCAGTGACTTTTTCTTTTTGGGCGGTAAGTTAAAAGAATATTTTTTTCCCATTAGAAACTTTAGTGAAACTCTAAAAAATTACAGTAGGTTTTAATTTTTAATGACATGTATCACTAAAAATTGTATATATTAATTATACCATCAGCTCATTCTGTAAACTCTATACAATGCATTTTATTACCATTTTTAAGTGTCACTTTACCTTTATAGATCAATTTATATTTGTCTTTCACGAGTGTTTCTAAATCCCCCTCTTGGTTAAACCTATTTTTTAAAAAATGAATTGGTAACAATATGTTGGTAAAGCCACCCTCCAAGTCTACCGCTATAGTTTCGCCAAATTTAGCTTTCACCTTTTCCGCTTTAAGGATCACATAAGGTTTGTTACGTTTTAAATCATTAAACGTACTAAATTCGCTCCTACCATTGATTCTTTCCAAAAATTTATCGGCCATCTTTTATTATAAAACCCCATTCCTTTAACTCATCGTTTCAATTTTAAAAGTTGCCACAAAAACATCAGACCAAGTGACTTTTTCATTTAACGACTTGAATCCCTGTTAATGTTCTCAACGTGCCCACTTACTACCGATTTTTATATAAAGAGTTTCTTAAATGTTTACGTTTAATATCCCCAAGGTAAAGTATCGATAATATCGGTTTCTTTGTTTTTAATTATATTTCGTTTATCATATTGAAATTTAAACTCTTTTTCCACTTCTTTGTTTACTAATGTTTTATCTTTTACATTTCGAGTAATCATGTTATATTTTAGCTTAACGCTGTTTATTTCTTTTATTAACATTTTATTCATAGCTTCTCTATTTAATGATTTACCGTTTTGATAATTCAAAGTAAATCCTTTAACTTTCATAGTTTCTTTTCCTTGATTGGTTATATAAGCGTAACTCTTGGGGCCCGTACTAATCCATTCTACGATGTGATTATTTTTTCCCAATTCATCAGTCCACTCACCCAACATACAGCCAGTTTTTACAGAATTTTTCCCATCATCAATATAAACAATACTATCTGTATCATAATAAACAACATTCTTTCCTATTTTATCAAGCATATCATATAATCTTAATCTTGCATTGGAAGTGGTAAAAGCAGCTACAAAAACGTTAGTTGAAAAACTATCTTCGATGTATTGATTCAAAAATTTATAAGATATTTGCACGATATTGTCATTCAGAAATTGGCATGAACCAATTTCTAGTCTGTCATCTAAAAGTATATCGTACCATCTTGTTATATCAACAACATATTCAGATTGTGACATGTTCAATCTTTGCCCAAACTTTCCCCACAAAGAATTCAAACAAATCTTTGCTACTGCTCTTCGTCCAGGATTTGGTTTAATACTTTCTTTTTCTAAATCTATATCGAGACTTTCTTTAACGCTTTTTATATATTCTTCAATAGTTTCAAAGTCGCTTTCCCACGGGCTAGTCTCTAGTTTTATTTTCATAAATGTTTTTACATATTCTTTGAACAATTCATTACTTTTTTCTTTGAAATGCCATACTTCGTAAATTTCTTGAATCTTATAACCTTTTTCAATAGCTTTATTTACTTCATCTGTAGTCCAAGTATCAACCAGAGCTCTTTCATTTTCATCGTGTGAACAAGTATTACATTTATCTACAAAACATTTTTCGCATAAAATAAATAAAAGTTTATCTCTTTTGATCGGTAGAACTGGGTGATATAATTTTTTAGGAGGTAATATTTTACATTTGATTAATCCGTACCAATTTTCATCATATTTCTCAGGTTTATGAATTTTTGTTGGATGACCTAAGGGATAATAATCGAAATATTGAACTGTTGGATACAAACTACAAACATCGATATATCTTAATTTTTTATTTACGACTTTCAATTTACTAGCATTGGTTCTGCCACCAAAAAATGCGTCTCTAGGATTTAATGGTTCCACTATTACGTTTCCACTACTTTTTACTGCTGCTTTACCCTCTTTCGATTTAATCCAGTTACATTCCCACATTTCTACTAATTGGTATCCAGCGTCAATGATTTGTTTACTCCTTTCCTTCGTTTTTTCATACAAGTCTCCCATAGATAGATGATTTACATTATTGGGAGTATTTTCATGAAAACATGTAGGACAGCCGTGCCAAAAACACCCGTGATACTGATAAACCGTGTTAGTAATTTGATCAAAACCATCAACTTTGGCACCACAAACAGTTACTTCCCCTCCATTCAATGCGTGCTGTACATTTTTAAAAGTATTCAGCCAAGTGATAGATCCTTTGCTAAACATTTCCTTTCTGTCCTCTTTGATACTTGCTATCGTATTTTCCTGTAAATATAAGGACCGAAAAATGGCCATGCAAACACTCGCTATAGTTAAATATTGGAAAGGATCGATATTAGCTATGTCTAAAAATTGCTTCCTAAATTCAATACAGCCCCTTCGCAAAATATCGACATCTGATTCACAATATTCTAATATTTCTTTCTGAAAGTCGAATATATAATTTTCCTTTACTTTTTCAGCGTGCCATTTCAAAAATGCTTTTCTTACTTCGGGTTTCATTGAATCAGCCCCATAAAATTTAGTATCAGGAATTGGACCAACGTAATTTTGATTATCTCGAGTATTGAAATAATGGGGGAAATATCCTTTTTTTAGTTCTGTTAATCCGAACGTTTTTGGAAAAGCAGATAACGGAGATGCAACGAAGTTAGAACTATCGATTATTCTTATTATTCCTTTAATTTCTAATAACATTAGTTTAGTTCCATTATAAATAGTGTAAGGTTTCAGAGTATTTTCGACGCAGTATTTCAGAATGAATTGAGAATCATATCCTTTTGCATAATGTGCTATGGCAGTGTACCCTTTGTGTTTACTTGAAATCAACCACTCGCAAAATTCCTCATTAGTTTTGAATACGAATTTAGTACCATCGTGGTAGTGAGCTATAACAAGATTTGCTTCATGGGTTCCTGTTTCCTGCATTGCTTCGTAATCAAATGTTATGTATTTTTCGGTGTAAGTACATTTTTCTGCTGTGATATCAGAACGATTATTACAAGTACAAGGTACTGTACAATACCCACCGTTTGATCGTCTTGCTAACATAAAACATTCATGACCACCTATATCGTCGAATATTTCTTGACAGTTTCGACATTTTCCAGAACCACATCTATGTTCGTCGGTTCTTTTGCAAATTTTCCCGCAGTTTAAACATTTATAGATTATTTTACAAACTTCTTTATGATTTTTAAAGCAATTATCATTATAACAATAACGGTTACAATCGTTACAGAATATTTTATTTTTATCTTTTTCATCGTGTTGTATTTGTTTACAGAGAGGACAGACATCTTTATTTCTAGTCTTTTTGCATTCATGTTTCTCTTTATTATTATAGGGAGTATCACAATTTTTACAGTAATATGAGGAGGCGTAAAAGGCTGCTACACTATTAATAACATCAAAATGATTCCCATCTTTATAAAGATAAATTATAGTATCTTTCTTTTCTCCTTCGTAAATAACGGTATTGAAATTTTCGGCGCAGATAACTTTAACTTGAATGTCTAATAATTCTTCAACAACTTTGATATCTTGCAATGTGAAACCTTCCTCGGTGTATGAACCCATTTTTTCGCAAAGTTCTTTAGCTAAATCTAGTTGAATTGGGCGGCCCATTCTGATTTGTTTTACATCAATTTCTGAGAGTTTCCGATTGAAAATATCCTTAGTATGATAAGTTAACGCGGTAATTATGGCTCTTGGACAGCATAAGTTATCGACATTTTTAATTTGAGTGATACATTGTTTTGTGTGTTTACTCTCAGCCAAATTTAATATTTTGACACCTCTTGCTCCTCTCGGTAAATTGATGATTTTAATGTGAAACGTAGTATTGGTAATTTCAACGTTTTCGTTTGAACTAATAATGTTGCTTACGTGTTGGGTAAATTCTTTAGCTTGTATACTAGAAAAAACGTTTGATTTACTACTTAAATCTTTCGATATATCATGGTGAAAATGAGGGTTTTGGGCAACGATCATAATTTTATCCCCGGTTTGGAAATTAGATTTTTCTTTAGCCAAATTTAACATAGCAAATACAGCTTTTTCGACTTGTATGATATTAGATAATTTTATACAATAATCGATTTCTGTAGTTTTAAATTTTTTAATGTATCGAGATTTAGTTTCTATAATAGTAAAAGGAGATTTTCGTTTTTCTTTGTTTTCATTAACCACGTCATCGTCGAAATTGAACATTTTTCCTGTTTTTACTTTAAATGCATGCCCTTGTGGGTGCATTAGATGTTCGATGATATTGATTTTTTTATTCGGTTTTTTAATTTTAATATGTTTTTCTTTAGCTATTTCGCGTAGTTCTTTAACAGTTAGTTTTTCTAGATCACTTTTCTTAAAGTATACATTTTTAATATCATTTAAAGCTGTAATAAGATTATTTTTCTTCATTTTATAACCACCTTTTAAATTGTAATCTTTCGCTTCATTTCTCAAATCTTTAACTCTGAATCCTTTCTCAACGACTCTTTGTTGAGGTTTAAGAGTTTGGTTAGGGTCATTTTTTAGATGGAATGGTGCTTTTAAATGACGAGCCCAGTTTTTATATGTGATTTTTCGATCACATTTTTCACAGATTTTATCTGCATATCGTTTTTTAATAGTATCTTGCATTTTTATTATAGTAGGGGTTCTTTTAACTAACCCTTCATTTTTTTTCGTATCGTTCATTTTTATAATAGAAAAGAGATTCTTTTAACTAATCCCTCAATTTTTATATTATCCACCCGCTTTTTCTTGTATGGATACTATATATTGTTGTTTTAATGGAAATTTTCCATTAAAACGTTTTTATTAATATTTAAAGGTGAGGGCGAATCGCCCCCACCTTTAATAGATTGGGTTTTAAACAAACTTGATGTTATACATGTCTCTCCCATTTATTGATTTGGTGATTCCATGGTACACTAAGCAAACACCGTACTCAACTAGAGCTTGGAGTTCATTTTTATCAAATTTTTGAATACATCTTTCTGGTATGAACACTCTAAATTCTCCTAGATTGGCTATAACAGCCTCCCACGAGTATTTCGTTGACACAAATTCAAAGTTTATAATTTTGTAAGGTTTTCCGATTTCTAGTTCAGAAAGCTTGTTTGTGTTGTTTTCAAAATTAATTTTTTTCAATAGCTGCTCCCTATTCATTTCTATTTATTATAGAATATATTCTTTTAAAACACAATTCCTTAAAGTGGGGGGGTCCGATTTGGACCCACCCTCTTTAACGTTAAAGTAGAATACGAGTCAATTTGATTTTTAACAGTAAATACCTCGTACCCGTCTACCAGACGGGTACGATGAAAGGTAAATACGAGTCAATTTGATTTTTAACAGTAAATAAGTAGGACCCGTCGATTCGACGGGGGGGTCCTATGTAAAGACGAATACAAGTCGAAAGCATTTAAAGAAAACTTTTGAAAACTCTTAAAGGTGGGGGACGAATCGGCCCCACCTTTAACGTTAAAGTCGAATACAAGTCGAGAACATTTAAAGAAGATTTTAAAACTCTTAAAGAGGGGAGGCGAATCGCCTCCCCTCTTTAACGTTAAAGTCGAATACAAGTCGAGAACATTTAAAAAAGATTTTGAAAACTCTTAAAGAGGGGAGTCCCTCACCCTCTTAACGTTAAAGTCGAATACAAGTCAGTTGACTAAAAAAAGCCGACGCTCACATGTGAGCCGCGGCTTTTTCATTTCATACGAAAAAGCCGCGGCTGGAATTCAAGCCGCGGCTTTTTCATTTCATACGAAATTTTGCGGCTCACATGTGAGCCATAAAATTTGATCTCGGTTAACAATTGTTTGGTTCTTTCGAGCCTGAACCAATAAGTTTTTTCTAGAATTCTGTTTTTTGTAGTTCTTGAGCATAGAAAGATCCTTCAATCTCTTCGTCGTTTAAATCTTTTATTTTGTAAGTAATTGGATTTGTTGGTAGAATTCCAGAAACCACAAAAATTTCTCTAGTCCATTTAGCATCATATTTATTCCCAAATGTTTTCTTAAATCTTGTTATTCGAACTCGATCTCCAAGAGAAAACTTTACTTTTTGTGAGGCTTTTTGGTTCCTAAACAATCTAACTAACACTTCATCTTCGTTATTTTTATTAACTTGTACAGGTATCATACCAATCGATCTATGGAAATCTTTAAAATTGTATTCATGAATCAAATCCTCTAGAATATCGATCCATTTCTTATTATTTCGTACTTCAAAATGGATTTTCATTTTTTCGTTTAAAGTTCTATTAAATCTTTCTATGATTGCCGATTTTTCTTCATTCTGTGTATGATACATTTTTATTTGGTGACTTTTCAGAAATTCTTTAAACATTTTATTTTCAAACTCTAAACCTTTGTCAGTGTGCAGTAAATTAGGAGCTTTATGATTTTGTGATTTGGCCTTTTCTATGATTTTCTCAAAAGCTTTTGTTACGCTTTTTCCATCCTTTTTCTTCAAGGGTAAGGTCCATGCAAATTTTGAAAATGTATCGATAACATTAAGCATATAACCGTATCCATCATTCTCTTTTTCATAATTTTTCATGATTATCAAATCAGCAGCCCACAAATCATCAATACCTTTAGTAAATATTGTCCTTTTTTGAAATTTATTTCTTATCGACTTGTGTAATTCTTTAGCGAGAGATAATTTTTCATCAACATTCAGATCTTCTACTACAGTTGGTTCTTCAGAATTTTCTCTCTCGGGGGAAGTGATAAACTTACTCTTATTAGTTTTACATTTTGTACATTTTGCAGCCACTCTCCATCTCCCGTTTACCGTTTGTATTTTTTCTGCATCAATATTATTGGTTCTCTTCTTACACTTGTGACAGTAAATAGGATCAGTTAAATCATTATCCATTTTTATTATAGGAAAACAGGTTTTTTTAATGTGTCCGGTACCTTGCCTTCTATAGCCCAATCAAAAATGGCACGAATTGGTGCTTTTTCTCCGTTAGGATCTTGAATGAATTTGCTCTTATGAGTTCTGCATTTAACACATTTAGCTGAAATTCTCCACCTTCCGTTCACAGTTTGTACAATTTTCACGTTTATATTTTTCGTTTTTTTCTTACACTTACAGCAATAAATTTCGTTGTACATTATTTATTTTATTATAGGAAAAAAGGTTTTTTATGAGATATTTCTCATAAAAAAGAAACTCCTCACTCTTCAATCAAATGCAAATAAACTGTAACATTTTCAAATTGCAGCTCATCTCCATTTTCATTTCTACATAATAGTTCAATTTCTTTAATTTCACTAATTCCTTTTCGTAGAGAACTGTAGAGAATTTTCTTATTCGTTTCCATATAAGTAGTATTTGGGAGAATCGTTTTCTCTATCAAAGATACATGGAGTAATTCATGTACACTATGGCGATGTGAATGTTCATCATGATTAGCGAAGCTATAATCGGTAATATTGCAATGCCATTCAATTAATGAAATAGGTTTGATTAATTTTGGATTGTCTTCTGAATAATATTCCTTATTAGCATCAAAATAATCCCCAGGTGTTTTACACTGTTTAAAATCGAACAGTTCGCAGAAATTTCCATACTTTATAAACCCGATAACAACAGGAGATTTAAGATAAAATCTATTACAATTTGGACCGTAGTCTACTTTAAAAACCAAACTTTCAGGTTTTGTTTTTTTTAATGTGTCAATTTGTGATTTATAAAGTGTTTTATTCTCCTCAAATTTCTTCATGAGTTCAGTTATATAATTTTTTATTTTTAAATATAATTCTCTTTTAAACGTCTCAACAGTAAATGTGCCATCTAACACATGCTCGGTATGATACCATCCATCTATAATAAACATTTTTAATGATATCAATACATTTTTTACTTGAAATGAAAGAGAAGGTGAAGTAAATAATAACTTTACTAATCCGAGTTTATAATTTTTATTGGGATTTAGAACAATTTCTGGCTCAAAAGTTATTTTTAGATCTTTGTGTTTATCAGAAATCTTTATTAGAGTCATGCTTTTATTATAGGTAAAAAGTTTTTCGTATAATAAATATGAGTAAATACAAATACGAGATTGATCCAATTTCGCATGATAAAAAAGAGGCTAGAAAAGGAATTTTACCATTACCTTTAAGATCATTAATAGTAGGAACTTCTGGTTGTGGGAAAACAACACTTCTCTATAATCTCATCACAAAGCCATGGGGAATCCCCTTTAATCATCTATATATTTTTTCAAAATCTCTGGATCAGAATGCATATGAGATTTTGAGAAGCAATTATGAAAAAATTTCTGCAAAAGATGGTGTGGAAATAGCGCAGTTTTTCAGTAATTGTGACGAACTTATAACCCTGGACGCATGTGAAGAAAAAAGTCTTATTATTTTTGATGATTGTGTAAACATTCAACATCAGAGAGAAATCAAAGATTATTTTGTGAGAGGACGTCATAAGAAAATTTCGTGCGTTTACTTGACACAATCATGGTCAAAAGTTGATAAACAACTCATTAGAAACAATATTAATTTTTTATGTGTATTTAGACAAGGACCAAGATACATGCGAGATATTTATGATGAATATGTGGGAACTGATTTAACTTATGATCAATTCAAAGAATTATGCTATTCTTGTTGGGATGAGGACTTTGGTTTTCTAACGATTGACATAACAAAGAAACGCAATGACGGACGTTACCGAAAGAAATTTGGCGAAATATTTTAGATTTTAAGTTTTGTTTTTATAGAGAATCCCTATAAAAACGCATTGGGAAACGCTTCAAAAACGCATTGGGAAACGCTTCAAAAACGCAAGCGTTTAAGCGTTAAGCGTTCCTAAAGCGTTTAAGCGTTTAAGCGTTTTAACGTTTTAACGTTTGACCGATTTTTAAAACAACTTTTTTCCTATAATAAAAACATGACTAAAATTACTTTAGAACAAGCGCTTAGACAGAAATACAAAGAAGCGCAACTTGAAATTATGAAGGAAAAAGAAGCCAAACTTAGAGAAATAAAAAAGATTGATAAACCTCCCGAAAAAGATGAACAAATATTTTTCACAAAACCAAACCGTAAACCCATGAGCGTAGCTGAAGCTGATAAATCGATTAAACTTAGAAAATATTTACAAAAATTAGCGAGACAAGAAAGGATTAACCAAGCATCTGATAAGGAGACAAAAGAAAAGGCTTATGAACCTATAACTTCACGATTAGATAAGGTAGAAAAAGCAGTGAAACAAACTGATGAAGATCTTGGTAAAAAATTAGAACTCCTTCCTGCAATAAAAACATTTAACCCCTTGGCTATCAGTTCACCTAAAAAAGTTTCTTTTCAAGATGTTGATGGCGAGGTTCAAGGTATTGATAATGATACTGAAGATACATTAAATCAAAGCTTTTCAAGTGACAATGCAGATAGGGATGATGAAATGGAATTAATATTACAAAAAAGTTTTAAATTACCAAACTCTTCTGTAGGCCCTTTAGGTATTGGACCAATTGCAGAATTATATATTCTTCATCCTGATAGGCAATTTGGAATATATCCTTTAAAAAATCATATATTTATTGGAAATAAACAGATACGGGTAAATGGCAATGATATTGAAATAGAAAAAATGAAATATTCCGGTACTGAAGGCTTATGGAAGCTCTTAACAAAACCCATAGCTTCTGATATTCCATCCAAAGATGAATACACTAATGAAGACTTTAAAGCTTATGCAAGAATCCTCATTCAAACAAATAGCATGTTTCAAAATAATAATCCCGAATCTAAACAACCAAAATCAAGTGTTAGTAAAAAATGGAAAGAAATCATAAAACCAATCTGGGAGTATAGTAAAAAGAAAAAGATTGGTACCGGGTTGATTAAATATAATGAAAATCCCGTAGAATTTAAATATATAGATAATTTGAATCAAATTCAACAAAGACTATACTATTTGCATGCGCAAGAGCAGGCAGGAAATAATAATTTTCACAATGAAAAATTGGGAATTATAAATTTCATTAAAGATCAACTGGAGAAATATATTGATAATCCCAAGGGAACTGAATACTTGATTAAAATTATTAATAATTTACCCAAAAATATGATAAAAAACGGTTCTGGTATTTTCAATACTTTGTTGAACAAACTAGACGGTTTCGTACCTGAAATGCATCTCCCAGGTGGTTATCAATATTGTGGACCATTTACTAAATTGGATAAGAGATTAAATAGAGGTGATGAAGGTATAAATAGCCTTGATAAAGCTTGTAAACAACACGACATTTTTTATAGGGATCATGAAAAAACAAGTGATAGGCATCTTGCTGATAAACAACTAGAAACAGAAGCTTATAAAATTATGAAAAGTTCAACAAATATCGGTGAAAAATTGGGAGCTGCTACTGTGGTAGGTGGTATGAAAATCAAAAGACACTTTGGGATGGGTGTATACTAATTAGTTATTATGATTGTTTTTATAGAATTTCGTTCTATAAAAAAACTTTTTTCCTATAATAAAATGATTACACATCAAATAAATTTGTCAGAAATACAAATGAAAAAAATAAGATCTGCTTATAAAAAACGTGTTCCAGTAAAAGTACGACTGACTTTTGCAGATATTAGTGGAAAAGGAAATCATAGAATCCTGTTAAATGAAACTCAGAAAAAAAAGATAGATAAATGTATCAAAAACAAAAAAGGGTTGGAATTGGAAATGAATTATGATCAGTTGCAAATAAATCATTCAGGGGGATTTTTACCCTTACTTTTTGCAGGAATTGGCGCTCTTGGGGCATTATTGGGTGGTGGAGCTGCAGTAGCTTCTAGCGTTATTGATTCTAAGCATAAATCTGCTGAAGAAGCAGAAATCAAACGCCATAACTTGGAAATGGAGAGATTAGCACAAAACGCAAAAAGTTTAAGTATCGGTTCTGGATTGAAGAAGAAAAAAGCTATTTCAAAACCTAAAAAGAAACCTAAAAAGAAACCTACCAAATCAAAAAACTAAATAGCTTCCAACCTCTTACCAATTTTGATATTGAAAGATTATCGAAAGAAATGAAAATTAAAAATTTCAAAGGAGTTTTCATGAAGGATGATTTACCAGAGAAAGTGAACCACACGGAATGTGGAATTATAAATCTAGAAAATTCTGATGAGGCTGGAAGCCACTGGACTGCATTTTATAAAAATAACAATTTAAAATATTATTTTGATTCGTATGGTAATGCACCACCACCAAGAGAACTTGTTCAATATTTAGGTTCAGAAAATTTATTTTATAATGAGGAACAAATCCAAAACCAATATGATCCTCCTATCTGTGGACATTTATGTTTATTAATTTTGAAAAAGCTATCAGAAGGACACGATTTTGAAAATAGCGTGAGAACATTGAAGAAAAATCTTAATTTCTTTTATTAAATTTTATAGTCTTGATATTTTTATAGAATTTCGATTCTATAAAAAAACTTTTTTCCTATAATAAAATGATGTACACAAATAATGAAACACCTTCAGCCCCTGAAGAATTTAATCCAATAACTCATCCTAGATTATATCCAAAAATAATTTTTCCCGAGTTTAAAGAGAACAATTATAGAATCAATCGAATTATCAATCAATTTAAATTTTTAGAAGATGAAGAGAAAATGAGAAATGGTTTGAGTAAAAAATATGGAAAACTATCCAGTACTCTTTACGGTACTGAATTTTTATTTGCCCTCTCAGAACTCGGGCTGACTGGTGCTTCTATAACATTACCAATAATAATTCCATTCAGTGTTCCAATTTCTGTAGGCTTGACAACCTTATCAGTAATATTAAGGACTTCAAGCGGATTTGTCAATAAAAAAATTACTAAACACTCTGAAATTGCGCTTTTGGCAAAAGCTAAATTAAATTCGATTGAAGAAAAGTTCATAAAAGCAATTAAAGACGGTAAAATATCTGATGAAGAGTTCAATGATATTGAACAAGAAATAAAAAATTATATAAATATGAAAAATAATATTCTAAATCAATATAATAAAAATAAGAAAGAAATTAAAAGTGCGGACCCTTTCAAACTATCACTTTTGAAACATGGGGAAGTTTTCAGAACTGGATTTTAAGTCAGTTTTTATAGGGATTCCCCTTTAATTATTCCGCTATCTCGATATTTTTATAGAATTTCGATTCTATAAAAAAACTTTTTTCCTATAATAAATAAGTATGAATGAAATTAAAGCAATTTACTCGAAATACGATTCTGAAATCACAAGTATTGAGTATCAAAACTATAATCCTGAAAATAATTTGGAATTTAACTCTGAGAACAAAAGAACCGTTTTCAAGTTGCTTCTAAACGATGAGTTTATTAGCAGCAATATTAAATATTACATTGATGGAAAATACATTCCTAAAGATACCACAAAAGCATATGGAACAAATGATAGTGTAAGGATGATAAACAATTTTGTAGCACATCTTTTTTCCAAAATTGAACTAAGAAAACACAATACGCTTATTGATGAAATTGATCATCCAGGTATTGCTAGTACAGTGATGGGTATAGCTTCTTTCCCAGGCCCAGCAAACTATAATGGTAAAGTAATGAATTCAGGTTTTAATACGAAAGCTATAGGAGGTGGAAATTTCAGTGCAAGTGGTAAATTGGGTGATTTAGGCCTTGGGTTCTTCAGTGATTTAACAGTTCCAATTTACAGGGGAGGTTTTGAAATTACATTCACTAGAAATTCTGATGATAATGTGCTCTTCCGTTACAAGAAACCTTCCGATCCAGCTTCTGTTGAAGCTGTGGAGGGAAAAGTGGAAATTAAAACTTTCTACCTGCGAGTCCCGATAATCGAATATACGGGTGAATCCAAAAATAAATTAATTGCTGAACTTAGTACCGCTCCTTATTTGTTTCACTTTAAAAAATTGCAATGTATTGAAAAACGTGTCATTAAAAATTATATCACTTATAATATTACCGATATTTATAGAAATTTACAGAATCCGATCTGGGGGTTTGTTGTCTTCCAAACTGACAGAAAAAATAATCAAAAGAAAGATAATTCCAAATTTGATCATTTGAGTGTAAAAAATATTAGTTTTGAAATAGCAGGGAAAATTTTTCCTCGAGAACCTTTGAATTTAGATTGGAGTTCAGAGCAATATAACTTAGCTTACGACATGTTTACAGATTTCAAGAGAATAATATGTAAAGATGACTCATCCCATCCATATTATGAGCCTCAGTTCTTCAAAGAGAGCTATCCAGTATTCAGTGTGAATATGACTAGACAACCACAGTCCATAACTGGACAAAAAAATAATATAGTTTTACGAGCGGATTTTGAAAATGATGCACCAGAAAACACTTTTGCTTACGTAATTTTGGTTTCAGAAGTTACTCTGAACTACATTCCGTTGAAGAATATAATTCGAGAGGAATTTTAAACTTGTTTAGGGTAGGGTGAATATGTTTTTATTGAGAATTCTCAATAAAAACTACTCCGAATAACGAGACACTAAAGAATTAGAACTTCAAACACAATCTATTGGCTGTTCGGTGAATCTAAATTATCATGAACTGGTTACATAACCGATATGAGTCAAGGAAGAGGCTATACGCAGTTCTCATTCAGTTATCCTTTCAGAAGTGACGCTGTGTGTACAATGTCTCAACCTAAAGATTACATGAGGCTTGCATTTGGTGATGAAGAGGATTTTTTTTTTGAACTTCAGAGTCATAAAAAGTATCACAGTGAGTGTATAGACTTTATCAAGAAAGTGGAAAATTGTGAAAGTTTGGAAGCAGCAAGAACATTGATAACAGTTGGAAACATTCAAGTGCCAGTGGTAAAGCGTATTAATTATAAAGAATTATTAAAACTTCCAAGAACATTTAAGACTATTCCTCCTGAAAAAACGCATATTTTTTTACTTAATCATCTCGTACCAGATCGAAATACTGAAGACTTACGACCTCCTGATAAGACGAACATTGGTGAAGTTGAAGATTATTTACTTAAACTTCATGTTGTCATAAAAAAGCAAAAGACGAAGCTCTTTTATTTGTATTCAGCATACGGCTACTTTCTCAATGAATATTTCGAGAACTTCAAGAAAAATACTTCTGCAACCACCTGGAAAGAACACTTGCAAGCAAAATTTAATATTTCTGAAGGATATGCAAGAAAACTCAGGGCAGTTGGCAAAATGGTTTATAAAAACCCAAAGCTGAAGAAACTCTCCATTTACTTCTAATCATTTTATAAAATTATTTTACGAGTGGAAACCATGTTAAAGATTCCTGAGTATAAAACATTTTGGGAGATGGAATGAAATGCATCTGAACCAGAAGGTCGTGTTCTCCCACCCAATCCGCTCCTCGAAGAACGCCTTATCTACAGGAGCGCGGGACGGTGTGACGTAATTCTCTGACGTGATAATAGCGCCTCGGTCTCCAGTTTGAATCACAGATAAAATGTGCCTGATTAAAAATATGAGTTCCCCCTCCAAAAGCGCTCCTCGAAGAACGCCTTATCTTTGAGAACCGCGGGACGTTGTGACGTGATTTCCCCCTCCAAAAGCGCTCCTCGAAGAGCGCCTGGATCTAGTATTATTCTTTTATAAAACTACTCGATGTGACGTGATTTCCCCCTCCAAAAGCGCTCCTCGAAGAACGCCTTATCTACAGAAACACTCTGAAGAGGATGAACCAGCTGTCTCAAGATTCGAGTGTAAACCTTGAAAAGACTCTGCGTTTCTAGTTATTCTTTTATGATGTAAAATAAAATGTTTATTATTGTTTATTTTTCTTTCTTTTAACTTACCCCTCATTGTCAATGAATTCTTAAAGGTGGGTTCGAAAAAAACTTTTTTTCCTATAATAAATAAAGAGATATGGGTTTAAACGACGAAGCATTAGATTTATGTAACAAATATGGAGGTTTCTGGAAGTTTGTAAAGACACCTAAATTTCAATTTTATGATAAAAACCTTGACGCACTAGATGCTATTTTATATGAATTGAATGAGTATAGATTTTGTAAAAAGGTCGTTGAGAGAACGTTTATTTGGTGTCGATGGTGAACCACCACTCCATACAAAGGAGCAAGTTTTGGCATACCTTTATGAAAATAAGATTAAGGTTCCTAAAAATGCTACTGAACGTCAAATTAGAAAAATGGTTTATAATGATTTTAAAGACAATCTGAAGGATCAGTTTGAGGATCATTTATACGATTGATAAAAGCTCAGAATGCTGGGGGAAGGAGATTTTATTTTTTAATGAGCAGTGTTCATTAAAAAATTACTTAGTTTTGTATTCCCACCCTAAAGAGTCGAATATAGCTTTACAAATTCTGTCTGTTTCATTTTTACGATCAAGAGATTTTAATGTAAGAAAATCTCCTTCGTCTAATTTATGGTTGTGTCTCAATAACAGTCTGTATAAAATAAACTTTGTATTTATAAAAATTTTTCTTTCAGAGTTTGTAAATATAGACGAATATTTTTCAGAAAATTTTTCAAAATCTTTGACTAGAATGTTTTCCAGATGACTTATGTCGTTTAATTTTTGACCAGTTAAATTTGCGTGTATAAGTACATAATCGTCATAATGTTTAGTATATCCGAGTTCTTTTAAGAAATGTATAATATGAGATTTTTTTACGTTTGCAAATTTTTTAGACCTAGATTCTCGCTCGTCTTTAATTATTCCATGAAATATCAATAAGCGCTCGAGGTCTGAATAAATAGTGGGGTTTATAAAAGTATATTGTTTTCCTTGATACTTTTGAATACATTTTTTAAAGTGACTAACACGATCATATTTGTATTTTGGTACTACGACATTATAAGATCTATTATTAAAATAAGTCGTTTGTATAACTTCTGAAAAACATACTTTGCAAATTAAAATGTCGTTTTCTAGTAGAAATGTATCGTCGTTTTCACAATTTTGACAAAAATTTCCACTATCAAAATTAAGTTTTTGTACGCTTGTACTCATTTTTATTATAAATGTTATTCTTTTAACTTACCCCTCAGAATACTACGAACTACACAAAACGAGAAAGAAAATGGAATTATAGGTAGGATTAAAGTAAATACTAAATTATAATTTTTATAAGGGATTCTTATAAAAACCTAATATTTTTCCATCTCCTTTTCCATCTCTCCTCTTACTACAGATTCTCTTACAAATGTAAATATACTGTGCACACTCTTTAGCATATTTTGATTATCCTCTTCGATGCATTCAAAACAAATATTACCATTTAGTACTCTAACACCACAATTTTTGCAAACGTTAATATTTTTGAAAGGAGTAAAATTTAGAATGTTTTCAGTTAGTTTATTTTTTCCATTGAGAAAGTTACGTTTCACAGTTGGTAAATCCAAAAACTTATGATACTTCCTCACGAAATAATCAGTCAGTTCTCCAGATTTAGATACTGCCTGCCACTCGCTCTTGGAAAGACAATTTCCATCTTCGAGTTCTCTTAACGCTTTAAAGTATTCCATTTTATTTATAGTAGAGATCCTTTTAACTTACCCCTCAGAATACTACGAACTGACGGAGTTGCAAAAGGTGAATACGAAATCAAGGTAATATTATATCGATAATATTACCGTCGTCCACAATTATATTTTTATCTGGGATCATCTTTAAAAAAAATCTTTACGTTCAACTCTTGTAGAAATTTCTTATCTCGATTATTACGAATAACGTAATTCTCCAACATATTTTCTTTGATATTTTTCCTTTTATATTTCACGTCTTTTTTCGGAGATACTGGTATTGTTTTCTTAACGGTATTTACAAAATTTTCAACCCCTACATTTTTCAACTGTGTTTTAAAATTTGCAATTTTATCAGCTGAGATTTCTCCGTATACTAGTTGCTCAATAAACCTGTATACTTTCATATCTCTATCTCTATCGATATACGCAAAACATTCAATGAATTCGATATGCTTAAGTGAAAATTGTAAAAATGGCTGAGACATTTTTTATTTTTATTGGAGAGATCCTTTTAACTTACCGCCCAAAAAGAAAAAGTCACTGGTTCTGATGTTTTGTGTTGAAAAGTTTTTACTGTTAGTTTTCACTTTAAATATTTTACTGTTAGTTTTCACTTTAAATATTTTACTGTTTGGTGTCACTTTAAATATTTTACTGTTAGTTTTCACTTTAAATATTTTACTGTTAGTTTTCTCTCAGTTGTTCTCAACGTGCCCACTTACTACTTATATATATATATATATATATATATATATATATATATATATATATATATAATATATATATATATATATATATATAAATATATATATATATATAAATATATATATATATATATATATATAATATATATATATATATATAATATACACAAATATGAAGAAATCTGAAAATGAATGACTACTATAACGTGTTCTACATCCTCTGAAACGCAAAGAAAATGCATCCCCAACCACAAGTGCCGCCGTGCCGACGGCTGTAATACCCTCTTTTCCACGAAAAGTTGGGTAAAATGATCCTTAGCCTGTAGGTATTTATAATTATAGAATCATTGAAATTGAAGGCCTTTCATTTTTGGGGTTTAGTCCCGTCCGGCACCACTTGTTTTTCAATTTTAGATAGATGCAGCTAGAAACGTAAACCAAAATATGTGGGGGAGGGGGGGGGGGTTAAATTGTGATTCTTTGGTCGATTACAAAGGTTTATTATAATAATAAAACAAAATTTCCAGCCATGCAGCCTGACTGGACCTTTTATGAGCTCTTTGAGTGCACTGAACTTTTAAAAGTATTAAATAGGGCACAAAGATTACTTCTAAATAATAATAAGCGTAACAATTTTTTGTAACCATTTTCACCTATTTTTAGCAAATTTTAATGAAATTTGAGTTAATTTTCCTCTAAAAAGTGCGCATAAATGTCAGCATGTTCTTATTCATAATGTTGGTGAACATAGTTTTTTAATAACCTTCGAACGCTTTAAGAAAAATGAGTCTAAAACATGATTATGATATACCGCACTAAGTGAAGCACACGCCCGTCGGAAGGCCTTATTTATTTTTCTGAACCAAAACATACCTACGTTTTACTCACCTGACCTCCAGATTGAGCGTTCGGCACGCTCATGCTGAAAATGTTTCCGGACACTGCTAGATTTTCTGAAAACACTATTCGGACTACCATGGCGTTTTTTTCCAGAATGACTCGATCTGCTAGATGAGCTGAGACGAGAAGAATGGGTAGTCTGAATAGATTTCATATCCCAATGCTCAGTTTTATCTGGTTTGCCAGTATAAGTTACAGCAGAAGCTGGACTACCAGCCAAAAGTATTTTCATATCATGGAGTTTTCGGAGGTCCAATTTCTGAGTTTTCCTCGTCTTCACATAACTCCTCCTGCAGGAATACAATAATGGCCTATCTACTAACTTCATTCCATTTTTGACATGGATATGTCTTTGCTCTGGGGGGTCAACCAAAAATTTTCGTCACGCAAAAGTTGATGTCACAATAAATTGTTAATGATGTTCACGTACAACCCAGCCGTAGCTAGGGGAATTGAACTTCCGCAGTTCTCATAGCACAGAAATCGTTTGCCACTCGTTGAAAAGCGTTAGATTTATGTGATAAATGTTCACATCTCAAGCTACCAATTTCCCCTCCTTACCTACCTGGCTACATTCCTAAACTATGTTGATTGGACTATAAACAATTTTCGTTTGGCGGAAACTAAATAGCGTCTTTATTGGAGAAATAACTTTGAAAGTATTTTATAGTATTTTTTTTGTCCTCCAAGAATAATAAAATAAATTCTTTATCCTACATTTTGCCGCCTACAGTCCAAAGTTAAAGGATTTGTTCACAACTCTCGAGGATAACCATTATGAAATCCCCAATCAAGGACATATCCATGTAACATGGTATCTGCTTGTAAAGCAGATAGTGGAACTCGTTTACGAGTTTCTTTGACTTGGTTTTTCAATTCCTTTTTATCGGATGGAATGGGCAATATTGGGCGAATGGTTCTGTAATGCCACGTAAATCGAATGCTTTCAACTTAATGGCTGAGCTTGTATTGAACAGTGTGCGTGATAGTGACTTACGTGAAGATGCAAGTAACCACAGCTAGTAAAAGAAAAGCTGGCAACAAGGATATCAACGCCACAAAGAAGACGTTTATTTCCGTGTTACTTCCTCCTGAAACATTTACGTTTGTTTGTACACTTGAAATAAAAACAATTTATTACATTGAATTTGAATTAGGTAGGTGCTACCGAAAGTTGGGTGCATTTTGTTCCAGGGAAAGTCAAAAACATTTTCGCTCTCCTGAATTGAAATTTCTGCTTGCTTTTTTCGTTTAAGAGCGTGAAGATCAATTTAGGTTCCCTGTCTGTCTGCATGCCTATGGTAATTTATTCCTTGGCACACCCAAAACGACCTAAATATACTACTAAGTTTTTAGAAAGAAAAAAATTGAGATTTTTTTTTTTTTTCCAAAAGCAGGACATTACTTGAAAAGGTGGGTACTCAACTATGAACCAGAACATTCATAAATTCATGCACAAAAATGAGTTAAAAAATCGACAAAAACTGCACACAGAAAGTCTGCTAAAATGGGTGGGCAGTATTTATAGCTTCCTCACAAATGTAACATGGACTATAATATAGTAGGTATTAGTTGAAATTATTTGAACGCGTTAGTTTGAAGAACGAATTACGAGTCGAAATTATTTAATGAAAACTGGAACAATACCGATTTAATACATGTGTAGGTACATACTAAATATAGATTATGAGAAATCGACGTTATGGAAATTCTGGTTTGCGTTTGCACACAGATTACTATTAATCCCACGTCAATTAAATTTATAGGGGACTGTCCAGAGGCTAACTCCCACAATCCCTTAAAACTTAAACGAAATCGGACCAATAGATGATGACTTTATGTGAAATTTAAGTTTGCGAATGCGTACCGGCTACTATTGATCCTGCGGAAAAAAGTTATTGGGAACCGTTAAGGAGCTAACTTGCACAATCCCTGAGAATTTCATGAAAATCCGACGAATGCTTGGTATAGTTTCGAGCGTGACATGGATTTACCACAGACAGACAGAGAGACACGGAACCAAAATATATTGATCAGTAAACTCTGAAACGCGAAAACTTCTTGCACGAACAGAAACCTTCCCCACCTTTGGTAGTGAGGAATAAAAATTTGAAAAAAGTTCAATACTAAATACTGATTGTATAGCAGCGCATATCGCTAGGAAAGTTTTTTTTCTCCATAATTTAACAATTTTAGTGAACACAATATGCTGGCATTTAAAATCTATACTTACACATATGTAATTCGAAAAATTACCTACCTACGAAAATTTACTCTTATGGTCATACGCTATATTCCAAAGTCCATATATTTGAAGAATGGAACGTGAGAAATCATAATTTGAAAATTTAGAAAAATATAGTACAAAGATGACCCTATGTACCTTACTTGCTATAAAAGAATCCTCGATGATAAGTGAGGAACACACTAGAGACAATATGAAGACGGATAACAGCAAGGCTTTTTGACGATAAGAAAATACGTGCCTTCGATGTCTGAAAATACAAGAGACAATTATTTTTCTTCTGAGTCAACTAGGTTTCAACTGGATTGTGGTGACACTTCTTGTTCTATAGATGTGAACCACTTGCTACTACCACTCTGAATTTTAGTACAAATTTGGCCTCTTGCCTTTGATTAACTGTGCATGTCATGCACATAACTCTCTCATTTATCGAATTGTTGTAGGATACAGTAGGGGAATTATAATAGCCATCTGGAGTATTGTTGGGCAGTAAGCTAAGACAACCTGCCCATCTATTTTCCTAGGATGCTGCTATTTAGTGGGGACCTCTAGAAGTTGAAGAACCTTAATGTGTGGTTAATCCTGACAGTGCAAAGACGACGGAGGAGTTACAAGCACGAGTTCGGTAGGTACTTCTAAAATGTTTTCAATACAGTAGTGCTGACACAATCTGTAGCAGTCCACTTATTCTCCTATTTATGCTGTTATTTAATGGGGACCTCTAGCACTTAACCTTCCTGCTTGGTTACTTTATACCCATAGTATAAAGACATCGAAGGAGCTTAGCACACGCCGCTCCTATATATATATGTTAGCGGCAAAGTGTATAATCCGGAATTCTATAGAATGCCTAGGCTTTTCATATAATGACAAACGAGGGCCGTCAATGTGAATAATTATTTACTTTCCCTAGTCATTGTATACAATGCCGAGAGTGGGCTCGGCAGTGTGTTTAATCTCCGGGCAAAGTATAAAATACGAGGAAGAGGGATAGATAAACGAGCTCCGTCCGTCGGTGCAGTTCCGTTTCAGTTAGTTTTGGTCAGAATGGCATTAGGGCAAGAACCCTCGTCTTCATGCGATGCAATTATGAAACAAATGTTCGCGGTAAAAATGCGTGAGTCACAATTGAAGTGATGAACGGTATTCAGATCTCATAAGTGAAGTGCTATCCGTGAAATCTGGAGGAAAAAAAAGAAGGAACCTCGAGACTACTGGCTGTTGAAAAGATACGACGTCATAGAGTTCAAGGAATGAAAAAACTTATTTGCCCTATGAAAGACAGTAACCAGGTTCTCTATTTCGTAAGGAAGTGGTGGCAGAAATAGAGGACGAACAACGTTTGTTAGAGGTGTTGGAGAAGGATCAATCGGATGAAGAACTTTATGACGAACCGTCGGAACCGCAGCAAGTATCTGAGCTCGACAAAATCGCCGATGTAACTGTTCACCATCGCAAAACACGCCGGACTATATCGCTTGGGGAACAAGGACGGAATTCTGAAAGACTGGTACGCCAGATCTCAATTCGTTATTTGCAAGACCACTTTTGTTCAGCCAGATGACGTCAACACGGAACGGGAACTAACTCTACGATCTGCAGCAACAAGCAGCGCCACTGGATCTGGCCAAGGATTCTTCAAATGCAACTGCGCAAAGTCCTGCTCAACGAACCGCTGCAAATGTCGGAAAAATAAAGTTAGCTGCAACACAAAATGCGGCTGCACCTCGTGCTCGAACAAAAATTGACTTGCTACTGACCTGACCTAATAACCTACCTGAAATATGAGTACAACAGTTGAGTAATTATACGTACTTCTTTTGATATTTCAGTTCTATTCAATACTTTGCCTGAGCCCCGCTAGGCATTCCATGAAATGCCTACAAATTATAAACATTGCCTAGGTAAAGTTTCAAATCGGGAAACAGTTTTATACATGGCCTGAAATGACTCGGCATTATGTGAAATGCCTAGGCATTTCACATAATGCCTGGATTATACACTTTGCCGCTAACATATATATATTTGTTTTTGGTTTATTATTTCCAATAATAAGCCTATGTGATCGTATAGCAAAAAATTTTTATAACACCCCCTCAAACTTTGTCACTTTACGTTTCAAGGTGCGTAGAATCAAATTTGAAATGTCCGTCCGCCGTTCGCCGTCCGGGCCATAAAAGGCCTAAGAATTACTTGAAAAACCTTCTTTCGCACATAGACTCCATTTGGGGTCTAGTTGGTCCTAACGTTTAACCATCCCGATCGCTTTACTCGCATAGATGCTATGGGCCAAAAAGGGCGAAAAAGTGGCTTTGAGTGTTAGATGCACGCCTGGCACGCTTGGCAGGGGTCACGGTGGGTGGTGAGGGGGTGAGCGGGGGGTGGAGTGAGAGGAGGCGCCGCGGCACCATGAGGTGGGTACAACGTTCCTTCGAGGCATGAATATATGTTTTTTTCTAGGTCATATTTGTGTGTTAATACCAATGCTTTTCCTACGTATATTTAATAACATATCCTCTCGACTTTTCGTACGTACTTAGATAATGATATTATTAAGGCTATAACTATTTGAATAGATAGGAGCTCAAATCGAGAAATATAAACATGCGTATATAATTATAGAAGTATAGGTTGTGGCAACTCGAAATAGGACACGCCGAGGAGTCTGGACGGGCCTTATGACGTACGCAAGCCAACTAAAACTACTTACGATCAACTCAATTGAAAAAATAATAAACCTTTGTGAAATAATTTGCAGCGTTTTTATTTCTTTTTCAATAAATTTAAAGCTACGTACACACGTGTAACAAAAGGCCCTACAGATCCACCAAACTGAACATCCATCCGAACCTTTCAACTAAACAAGACAATTTAACAACTCAGCGTTTCGAAAATTGTTCTGATCTTCAGGTTTTCATTCATGCAGCAGCAAATGGAAGTTCGAGACGGTTTCTTGAATCCTGTCCACATTATCATCCCCCCCGTTTCTGAACATTTCTTTAATGGGAGGTGAAAAACCTCATCCTCCATTTCGTTTTTCAAACCTCATTCCTTTGAAGTTCCCGCCACATTCTCAGATTTTACCTAAAGGGTTATTTCCGCTAGTAGTAATAATTGTGAAATTATCATTTACATAGTACCTTTGGAGGAGCCCGTCGTCACTAGCAAGTTGAGTAGGGGAGCAAATTCTTCTAATGTAAGGAAATCATCACAGGCCATCGAAATAATACCTACTCAAGTTCGAGTACTGATTTGACGGCCTGATGATGATGTCCTTACATCGAAAGTACCCGACTAGCTATAGTCATAACTTCAAGACTGACTCCTCCATATTAACATGGAATCATGTTTTAGCGATGGATCCCCCGCCGAAAGTGAGACTATAAAGTGAGATGAAAGTAGCGCCAAAAACTGTGATGATTTCCGCTTACAACCGAGTCGTTGCTAGGGATATGACACTTCGTCGTTTTTTCATCTCACAAAATTCGTTGACCATTCGTTCGAAAGCTCTCGATTTATCCAACCATACTATATTAACTATCTGCGAAGTGCGTGGCCAACAAGCTGATTTATGAGCATGGTTATATGAATAATTGTTTACACACAGGTGATCATTCTCAATTATTGATATTGTGAACATGATTGCAACCGCTTGTTAATTTCTGATGATTTCATTGAGCTGGTTGTTTCGATTATGTGATTCATAGCAGGTGATCCGACGGTTTGATTTGTGAAGCGGTGGTTAAATCATTTTAATAGGTAATTTCTATACTTTACACTATAGGAAGCTGTAATTTCGTATGTAGCCTCTTTCTATAATAAAGTGAATGTTTACTCGCGAGTTTCTATTAGAAGATCATCATCTCACAAGAGCTCAATCGTCGTGATCATTTCGATAATAAAGTGAGAGCGAGGAGCTAAAACATGATTCCATGTTTTTTACATTTTAGCAGTCAGGCTCAAAGTAATAACATCCGGGGGGGTCCAGGGGGGCATTTACTATTTTAGGTAGGGAGTGTATTAAATTAACTTTGTTTCTAGTTTCCCTTGTCCAGATTCAGTCAAATACAGGGTGTTCATAAAAGAATGCCCTAGTTTCCAAAATCCGTAACTTCGTTATCTTTAAACTTAGCAGGGAAAAGTTGGTTTCTAATGGAAGAGGAGGTTCCATAGTTTTATTTGGTTGCTCATTTTTTTATCGCTCCACTGGTAAACTTGACAACGTTTTATCAGTCGATATCAAAGCAGTAGCAATGGCGACGCCACAGCAAAACGTTTTGCGTAGTGGAGTTTTGTTAAAAGTGAATCTGTAGTTACAGTTCAGCGTGCTTTTAGACGATGTTTTAACGTGAATCGCCTGATCCCAAAGCAATTAAAAGGTGGTATCAGCAATTCGTAGAGCGTGGATGCATTTGCAAAGCGAGCAGCCCGGAACGGCTGCTCGTTGCTGAAGACAATGTGAGATGCATACAGAGCACTTTTCTTCACAGTCCTCGTAAGTCAGTTCGTCGTGCAAGACGTGAGTTACAAATGCCACACACTACCATCTGGAAAGTTGATAGACGTCGTTTGTTGTGGCGGCCATACAAATTACAGTTGGTTCAGGCTCTCAGACGAAATGATAAAGTGCTGCGGGTTGAGTTTTGTGATTTTTTTATGCGTTCGATGGAGGATGATGAGAATTTTCCCTTTAACATTGTGTTTAGTGATGAATCGCCGTTTCATCTATCGGGAAAAGTGAATCGCCACAATGTTACGATTTGGGGCAGTGAGAACCCTCACGAAACACCGAACACGAAAGAGATTCTCCAAAACTCAAATGTTTTCTGTGCGATCTCCGCACATAAGGTGTATGGTCCTTTTTCTTTCAAGAGCCCACAGTTACAGAAGCAACATACTGGTTATTCCCCCAACTTGAACAAGAAGAAAACTATGCAACGATCATCTTTCATCAAGATGGTGCTCCACCCCATTGGGCCTCTGCGGTTCGTACATTTCTCAATGAAACCCTCCCACAGAGATGGATAGGTCCGAATGGGGCTCAGGACCTGGCACTTCATCGATGGCCACCCAGATCACCTGATATGACACCATGTGATTATTTTTTATGGGGGTACATCAAAGACAAATTATTTGCACCACCTCCACCCACAAATTTGGACAACCTTTGCATGCGAATTCAAGCTGCAGTACAAAGTGTGACACCCGACATGCTAATGCGGGTCTGGGACGAGCTTAATTAACGAATTGTCGTCGTTCGTGTTGCTGGAGGTGGACGTATCAAACATTTTTAGGAATGGAAACTATGGATTACAACCTTTTATTTAAGACCTATTTCATATCTTTAACTTCAATATTGACAGATATACAGATGTTTGAATCTAGGGCATTCTTTTATGAACACCCCATGCATCACAAACTCACAATAGAATAGAAAACCCCCTTGCGGAATAATGGCAACCCAAAATCATGGGCAATGTGCGCAAGGCCTCTTCCATGACTTGTTCAAACACAAACATATCCCGTCAAGGGGCCCATAGACGACCAACTGGGTTGTTGACCTTGTCTTGTTGAAGGAGAGGTGTCTGTGTGCAGTTTGGCGGTTGTTGTAAACGGTTAGTCCGATAGTTGGTGTGAGATCGAATCGATAAGATTTTCGGTAAGTTGCAAACAAGTTGGTTGTCTATGGGCCCCTTTAAAAGAATAAGAGGTCATGACTGGTCATATGAGTCAGAATCTGACAGAACCGAATCTCATCAACCTCAAATCAATCAACCTGATTTATCAAAAATTAATAAACCTTTGGAATAATTGAGCAAAAAAAAGTCACCAGTAGCTGAACAAACTAAACATGCCCACACGAGAAAAACCTTACTTATTTTCTTCCTTTTTAAGCCTTAGCGGTCAAAAATAATTTATTTAAATAGTGTGTGTAGTCAATGTGATGAGATATAAACAGTTCCAATGCCAGAATCACAATGCTTATACTTACAGGAAAAGTTATTGGTCTCTACTGAAAATATACCTATATATGAATGTTCAAGTTGGTTGGACGTCTTTAACCCCATTGTAGACTCAAAAATATGCTATTGAAATGGGAAGTAAATGGGTTAACGTGGTTCCATTTTTTCTGTGGAAAAGATACGAAAAATGTTTTGACAATTTAAATTTAAAAAATCGAAAACTTACTTGAAAAAAACACTAAACAACGAACTTGCGTTTCTAATAATCTTTTGTAGTGTTTCAAGAACGTGAAAGTCATCAAGTTGATTGTTTCGACTGTAAACTTGTGGCCACGAACTAAGATAGCCCTGCAGAACTGGACCCCTTCGGATATTCTGATCCATCTGTTCACTGAGAATCCATACCACGTCATTTCTTCCACATCGTATATCACGATATGGGTGCACCTCCTGAGACATAAAGGATGTCGGGTAGATACATACTTGGAGAAATGGAGGAGTTTTCTTCCAAACTAAAACATACTGTACCTACTTATCCGTTTATCTATAATAGTTGGGTTTTCAGTGGTTCTTTTTGTCTAGATGGCTTTGCACAACAGCAAGGGGTGTTGCTTTGTGCTTGTGGGCTTAGCGCCCCATTCCATATGTACTGATCTAATCAGTGCAATATTCTCATGAGGTCCTTGCTCTCTCCAAGTTTTTAATTTTCTATTTTAAATTTAAATTCCTCCTGGACAAGTTATTAACCACTTAATAATAATGGATCCTTTTAAATCAAACAACTCAAGCAGTCAATTTTGTAAATATCCCCAATCAGTGGATGCTGTTAACTGATGCTTCCAAATAATCTGCAACAAAACATGTACGAGTATAAATGCCGTATTGTCCAACTACATAATAATAATCCCTGATGAGGCCTACATTGGCGAAAGCTCTCGGAGGCAAAAATAAACTGATGAGAAAACGTGCCTAACTCTACTCATCCCCTCAAACCCCCTAACCATGGATAATGAAAGGCAACCTACCCAATGGATTAATAATTCCCGAGGAAAAAGTGTGGATCGAAACTCGCACAATCCTAAACCACAAGCACATATAGCTTCTGGAGCAATCACACTGTATGCTGCGAATCTTTGTAGTCAAAATGATGATGATGAAGTACCTAGTCTTCATTTGCGATTCCGGAGCTAGCGCTAATTTTGTTCAAGCAAAATCAGAACCATTTATGGAAAACGTTAGAAATCTCGACCGTTCCATAAATATTCACACTGCGAATGTTCAAGTCCTGAATGCGTCGAAAATTGGAACTCTTCAAGCTAATTGTCGGGATCGTGACATCACAGTTGAGGCTGCAATTGTACTCGAAATGGAACAAAATTTGCTCTCTGTCTCTAGATTGACTTCAAATATCGTAAAAGTGGCTATCAAAAAGGATATACTGACCATTTCAGGGGATAATTATTCATTACTATGTCATAGAATTAATGATCTCTACGTCCTAAAAATTCGGAAATTCAACATAAATTGTCACATTCATCGATAAACTATTTTATCTCTCCTATTGTCACGTAACTATACGAATCGTGTCACTCCCAAAAATAATATTCATTACAAGATATAAATATTTTATGGCTAACCCAAAAGCATGTTTCTGCTTAACCTATGCCAGATAGGCAACTGTAAATTACATGTTCAAGTCCATTGTCTCACCAATTAGGGCAATGCCCCTGAAAGTTTTGCCACAGACATAATTGCAATTTGTGACCCAAGTGTTCCTTGGTGTAGAGTAAAAACCAGTCATCATGCGCCCACTTTAATGTCTGGAACGACTTCGACTGTAAGATATGAACCTGAAACAAATCATGGATCTTATGAAGAACAGTCCATTAATAAGCCAGGGAAATATGGAAAAAAACTCGCCTCATACTACGGACGGACTGAATGAAAAATCAGTTTGGATTGACAACATAGCTCAAGACGCCCAGGTTTACCTCATGCCATACCTAGGGATCAATGAAGTCGAGGAAGAAGGAGGGAGAGAGGAATGATAAGAAGAACCCCTAGAGAAAATGGCCACCAGGACACTAGCTCCTAAGGATGCGGGTAGTAATACTGTGGAGCACTCCTGCTGAGATGTCTACTCGAGCTCTTTGCCTCCCCCCCCCCCCCCCCCCCCCCACACACACACATACACTATGACACAGTCAAGGTCATGATCTTGATGTTATTTATTGCCACTCCTTTTAGCCTGACTATTGCTTGCCAGAGAAGGTATTCAATTACCTTAGCCCTTCAGGT
Organism: Adelphocoris suturalis; assembly: GCA_030762985.1. Taxonomy (NCBI): domain Eukaryota; kingdom Metazoa; phylum Arthropoda; class Insecta; order Hemiptera; family Miridae; genus Adelphocoris; species Adelphocoris suturalis. The sequence goes on along the minus strand of CM061040.1, from coordinate 437,880 downwards.
CAGCTCAATGCACATGCTGCCACTGACATCCTTGACATCCAGGATTATGGCAGACCCATTGGGCTTGGTAGCAACGATATCTGGCTTCTTGACCCAGTCATTGGGCATATGATACTGTCTCTTCCTTTCCATAACCCATCCATTGGATAAGAGAGCACTCTTGCTATTTGCTTGGTAACCACATCATGACGTGGTGGCCAACATGAGTCGGTCAACATTGCAGCACTACAAGATACAGGTTCTCATCTTAAGCTGGCTGGAGAAAAACGGTATCCACTGTCCCGCATCTACTAGTAGTTCAGGAGGTGGGTCAATGAGGCCACCCGATGGCATTCAAGTTCCTGTTTAAAATCTGCTTGCAATTAACCTGTTTGCATGTCACAGGAATAAAACGGAAGCTCAGGACAAAGCTGATACAAAACAAAAAGAAGAGTAAGAAAATCTCCTAACATCAAAGAGGTTTGATTAATCGACCTAGGCAGTGTGGATCATTATACTTGAAGTGCTTGTTCTTAAAAATTACTCCTATCTCAAAGAAGGTAAAAACAAGAGTTCGAACACTGTTGAGGTAGGTATTAAATAATTTGTAGGCTGTTACACTTGGCGCAGATCAGTAGAACTCAGACTTAAAACGAAATTATCCTTTTTGAGCTAGATCGTAAACATCACCTTCCCTGAGTCATATCTTTCACTTCCTGACTCATATGAGTCAAAAGACACTTTGATAATGACCTGGGTTGAATGCGACTTCTTCCAGCAAGCATCTGCTGAGCCAGTGGCCTGCAGTTTCACTTCGTATTTCATTCAACCCAAACAAATCAGCTAAGACCACCAGTATTTCATTTCCACTTTAGTCGGCTTCACTAGTCTTTAAAAATTACTTCTATCTCAGAGAAGGTTAAGGAATTAAGG
>CM061040.1:418084-436958 GCA_030762985.1 Adelphocoris suturalis | reverse complement strand
AGATGGAATTCAAAGGAGACCTAGGTACAGATTCGTACCTTTCGATGCAACTTCCATGTTTACGTCAATACCACCTGCCCTGGTTATGAATATCGTAGCTGAAAAATGGGTCGTTGCCCAATAATTTAGAGAAAAAAACGTTCCTAGATGCTTTGAATTATTGTATGGTCAATTCCTACTTCATTTGGAAGGATCAAGTGTATTTGCGAACAATGGGATTTGCCATGGGAAATTCGTTCAGTCCTATTTCGAGCGACATCGTTATGGACTATACTTTCAATCTAATCAAAAGTAAATTTTGCGACAAAATCCAAATAATGAAGAAATATGATTATGACAGCCAGTCAGAAAGAGAGGCAAATAAACCAGTAAAAGCCGTATGGTTAGACGATACAATAGATGAGATGACAAAGAAAAAAAAAGTCCAGTCATGCAGCATGACCCCATGAGCGAATTTTTGAAGAATATTACCGATTTTTACAACCAGCGAACGGCATTATTTCGATTTTTGACTGATTTTTCAACTTTGAAATTTTTAAAAACTTGATACATATTCTTATAGGAAAGTTTACGCTGATTCCGAATATACCACATGTTAGTATGCTGAAAAAATTATTTCGCACGACAAATCGCAAAAAACAGGCTATTTTGAAATTTTTGACTACGTTTTTGAAAATTTCAACCCGAAGATGTAATCCGATCAAGCTGGCCAACGAACTTGAACTTTCGTTTTGTGCCCTTAACATTTTAAAATTTGTTTGAAGTTTCTAGCACAATTCTAAGGACAGTTATCGTCTGGAATGACACATACATACATATATACATACATACATATATAAGTAGTAAGTGGGTACGTTGAGGACACTTTCACTTGAAGCTCTGATGTTTTTACTTTCGACTTCAATCTCTGTTAAAAATGATTCCGACTTCAATCTCTGTTAAAACTGATTTTGTGATAAACCCTGTTAAAACTAATTTTGTGTTAAATCCTGTTGAAAATGCTTTTCTGTTAGACCCCTGATAAAATTTTTCAACACAAAACATCAGAACATATTTTTTAACACAAAACATCAGAACCAGTGACTTTTTCATTTTGGGCGGTAAGTTAAAAGGATCTCTCCAATAAAAATAAACATGTCTCATCCATTTTTACAATTTTCACTTAAGCATATCGAATTCATTGAATGTTTCGCGTATATCGATAGAGATAGAGATATGAAAGTATACAGGTTTATTGAGCAACTAGTATACGGAGAAATCTCAGCTGATAAAATTGCAAATTTTAAAACACAGTTGAAAAATGTAGGGGTTGAAAATTTGTAAATACCGTTAAGAAAACAATACCAGTATCTCCGAAAAAAGACGTGAAATATAAAAAGTCCAGTCATGCAGCATGACCCCATGAGCGAATTTTTGAAGAAATCTTCGACATTTCAGTCGCTATTGATCGTGTAGAGAAATTTTAGTTTATGATTATGATAGACAAACATGGAATGCAATTTTAAACAAGTACCTACTACCTACGTTTTAAACAGCATGGTTCTAGGGTTGGTTATACAGGGATACTTCCATAAGAGTAGTTCAATCTGAATTTGGACAATGTTTCATGCAAATATTACCGATTTTTACAACTAGCGAACGGCATTATTTCGATTTTTGACTGATTTTTCAACTTTAAAAATTTTGAAAACTTGATACATATTCTTATAGGAAATTTTACGCTGATTCCGAATATACCACATGTTAGCATGCTGAAAAAATTATTTCGCACAACAAATCGCAAAAAACAGGCTATTTTGACATTTTTGACTACATTTTTGAAAATTTCAACCCGAAGATGTGATCCGATCATGCTGCCAGCGAACTTGAACTTTCGTTTTGTGTCTTTAACATTTTAAAATTTGTTTTGAAGTTTCTAGCACAATTCTACGGACAGTTATCGTCTGGAATGACACATACATACATACATACATATACATACATACATACATACATACATACATACATACATAAAAAAATGCGTTGAACTTCAGAATATGATTCAGAATAGCCTGAAACGGATTTCTGCATAAAATGTTTTCAAAAATTCACATTCTACAAATTTTGAGGCGAGAGCAATAGCTTAATTTTCTTCAAAAATTCGCTAAAAGGAAAAATATCAAAGAAAATATGTTGGAGAATTACGTTATTCGTAATAATCGAGATAAGAAATTTCTACAAGAGTTGAACGTAAAGATTTTTTTAAAGATGATCCCAGATAAAAATATAATTGTGGACGATGGTAATATTATCGATATAATATTACCTTGATTTCGTATTCACCTTTTGCAACTCCGTCAGTTCGTAGTATTCTGAGGGGTAAGTTAAAAGAATAACATTTATAATAAAAATGAGTACAAGCGTACAAAAACTTAATTTTGATAGTGGAAATTTCTGTCAAAATTGTGAAAACGATGAGAAATTTATAAAAGAAAACGACATTTTAATTTGCAAAGTATGTTTTTCAGAAGTTATACAAACGACTTATTTTAATAATAGATCTTATAACGTCGTAGTACCAAAATACAAATATGATCGTGTTAGTCACTTTAAAAAATGTATTCAAAAGTATCAAGGAAAGCAAAATACTTTTATAAACCCCACTATTTATTCAGACCTCGAGCGCTTATTGATATTTCATGGAATAATTAAAGACGAGCGAGAATCTAGGTCTAAAAAATTTGCAAACGTAAAAAAATCTCATATTATACATTTCTTAAAAGAACTAGGCTATACGAAACATTACGACGATTATGTTCTGATACACGCTAATTTAACAGGTCAAAAATTAAATGATATAAGTCATCTGGAAAACATTCTAGTCAAAGATTTTGAAAAATTTTCTGAAAAATATTCGTCTATATTTACAAACTCTGAAAGAAAATTTTTTATAAATACAAAGTTTATTTTATACAGACTGTTATTGAGACACAACCATAAATTAGACGAAGGAGATTTTCTTACAGTAAAATCTCTTGATCGTAAAAATGAAACAGACAGAATTTGTAAAACTATATTCGACTCTTTAGGGTGGGAATACAAAACTAAGTAATTTTTTAATGAACACTGCTCATTAAAAAATAAAATCTCCTTCCCCCCAGCATTCTGAGCTTTTATCAATCGTATAACTGATCCTCAAACTGATCCTTCAGTTTGTCTTTAACATCATTATAAACCATTTTTCTAATTTGACGTTCAGTAGCATTTTTAGGAACCTTAATCTTATTTTCATTAAGGTATGCCAAAACTTGCTCCTTTGTATGGAGTGGTGGTTTACCATTGACACCTAAGAAGCGTTCTCTGTTCAAAACCGTTTACAAAATCTATACTCATTCAATTCATATAAAATAGCATCTAGTGCGTCAAGGTTTTTATCATAAAATTGAAATTAGGTGTCTTTACCAACTTCCAGAAACCTCCATGTTTTTCACATAAATCTAATGCTTCGTCGTTTAAACCCATAGCTCTTTATTTATTATAGAAAATATTTTTTTCGGACCCACCTTTAAGAATTCATTGACAATGAGGGGTAAGTTAAAAGAAAGAAAAATAAACAATAATAAACATTTTATTTTACATCATAAAAGAATAACTAGAAACGCAGAGTCTTTTCAAGGTTTACACTCGAATCTTGAGACAGCTGGTTCATCCTCTTCAGAGTGTTTCTGTAGATAAGGCGCTCTTCGAAGAGCGCTTTTGGAGGGGGAAATCACGTCACAGCGAGTAGTTTCATAAAAAAGAATAGCTAGAAACGAATGCGATCGTTGAGGGACCGCTCCTGTAGATAAGGCGTTCTTCGAGGAGCGCTTTTGGAGGGGGAAATCACGTCACATCGAGTAGTTTTATAAAAGAATAATACTAGATCCAGGCGTTCTTCGAGGAGCGCTTTGGAGGGGAAATCACGTCACACACCGCCCCGCGGTCCTCAAAGATAAGGCGTTCTTCGAGGAGCGCTTTAGGTGGGGAACACAACCTTCTGATTCAAACTGGAGTTCTGGAGCAGGCGCTCTTATCACGTCAGAGAATTACGTCACATCGTCTCGCGGTCCTCAAAGATAAGGCGTTCTTCGAGGAGCGCTTGGGGTGGGAGAACACAACCTTCTGATTCAGACGCATTTCAATTCGTTTCCCAAAATGTTTTATATTCTAGAATCTTTAACATGGATTCCACTCGTAGAACTGTTATTGGAAGTACAAATAATTCATTATTAATTGATACTTTTGTCAGTAGCACTTAATGTTTCCATCTGTTATTAAAGTTCTTGCAACTTCCTAACTTTCCACTTCCTCAATAAAGTCTATACACTCATAATACACTCATAATACACTCACTATGGTACGTTTTGTAACTCTGAAGTTCCAAATAAAAGTCTTCAACAATAGCTAACTACAAATAATCTTTAGGTTGAGACATTGTACACACAGCGTCACTTCTGAATGAGAACTGCGTATCGCCTCTTCCTTGACTCATATCGGTTATGTAACCAGTTCATGATAATGTAGATTCACCGAACAGTCGATAGATTGTGCTTGCAGTTCTAATTCTTTAGTGTCTCGTTATTCGGAGTAGTTTTTATTGAGAATTCTCAATAAAAACATATTCACCCTACCCTAAACAAGTTTAAAATTCCTCTCAAATTATATTCTTCAACGGAATGTAGTTCAGAGTAACTTCTGAAACCAAAATTACGTAAGCAAAAGTGTTTTCTGGTGCATCATTTTCAAAATCCGCTCGTAAAACTATATTATTTTTTTGTCCAGTTATGGACTGTGGTTGTCTAGTCATATTCACACTGAATACTGGATAGCTCTCTTTGAAGAACTGAGGCTCATAATATGGATGGGATGAGTCATCTTGACATATTATTCTCTTGAAATCTGTAAACATGTCGTAAGCTAAGTTATATTTCTCTGAACTCCAATCTAAATTCAAAGGTTCTCGAGGAAAAATTTTCCCTGCTATTTCAAAACTAATATTTTTTACACTCAAATGATCAAATTTGGAATTATCTTTCTTTTGATTATTTTTTCTGTCAGTTTGGAAGACAACAAACCCCCAGATCGGATTCTGTAAATTTCTATAAATATCTGTAATATTATAAGTGATATAATTTTTAATGACACGTTTTTCAATACATTGCAATTTTTTAAAGTGAAACACATAAGGAGCGGTACTAAGTTCAGCAATTAATTTATTTTTGGATTCACCCGTATATTCGATTATCGGGACTCGCAGGTAGAAAGTTTTAATTTCCATTTCCCTCCACAGCTTCAGGAGAAGTATTATCTTTCTTGTAACGGAAGAGCACATTATCATCAGAATTTCTAATGAATGTAATTTCAAATCCTCCCCTGTAAATTGGAACTGTTGAATCACTGAAGAACCCAAGACCTAAATCACCCAATTTACCGCTTGCACTGAAATTTCCACCTCCTATAGCTTTCGTATTAAAACCTGAATTTATTACTTTACCATTATAGTTTGCAGGACCTGGGAAAGAAGCTATACCCATCACTGTACTAGCAATACCTGGATGATCAATTTCATCAATAAGCGTATTGTGTTTTCTTAGTTCAATTTTGGAAAAAAGATGTGCTACAAAATTGTTTATCATCATTACACTATCATTTGTTCCATATGCTTTTGTGGTATCTTTAGGAATGTATTTTCCATCAATGTAATATTTAATATTGCTGCTAATAAACTCATCGTTTAGAAGCAACTTGAAAACGATTCTTTTGTTCTCAGAGTTAAATTCCAAATTAGTTTCAGGATTATAGTTTTTGATACTCAATACTTGTGATTTCAGAATCGTATTTCGAGTAAATTGCTTTAATTTCATTCATACTTATTTATTATAGGAAAAAAGTTTTTATAGAATCGAAATTCTATAAAAATATCGAGATAGCGGAATAATTAAAGGGGAGGGGGAATCCCTATAAAAACTGACTTAAAATCCAGTTCTGAAAAACTTCCCCATGTTTCAAAAGTGATAGTTTGAAAGGGTCCGCACTTTTAATTTCTTTCTTATTTTTATTATATTGATTTAGAATATTATTTTTCATATTTATATAATTTTTTATTTCTTGTTCAATATCATTGAACTCTTCATCAGATATTTTACCGTCTTTAATCGCTTTTATGAACTTTTCTTCAATCGAATTTAATTTAGCTTTTGCCAAAAGCGCAATTTCAGAGTGTTTAGTAATTTTTTTATTGAAAAATCCGCTTGAAGTCCTTAATATTACTGATAAGGTTGTCAAGCCTACAGAAATTGGAACACTGAATGGAATTATTATTGGTAATGTTATAGAAGCACCAGTCAGTCCGAGTTCTGAGAGGGCAAATAAAAATTCAGTACCGTAAAGAGTACTGGATAGTTTTCCATATTTTTTACTCAAACCATTTCTCATTTTCTCTTCATCTTCTAAAAATTTAAATTGATTGATAATTCGATTGATTCTATAATTGTTCTCTTTAAACTCGGGAAAAATTATTTTTGGATATAATCTAGGATGAGTTATTGGATTAACAATAAATTCTTCAGGGGCTGAAGGTGTTTCATTATTTGTGTACATCATTTTATTATAGGAAAAAAGTTTTTTATAGAATCGAAATTCTATAAAAATATCAAGACTATAAAATTTAATAAAAGAAATTAAGATTTTTCTTCAATGTTCTCACGCTATTTTCAAAATCGTGTCCTTCTGATAGCTTTTTCAAAATTAATAAACATAAATGTCCACAGATAGGAGGATCATATTGGTTTTGGATTTGTTCCTCATTATAAAATAAATTTTCTGAACCTAAATATTGAACAAGTTCTCTTGGTGGTGGTGCATTACCATACGAATCAAAATGATATTTTAAATTGTTATTTTTATAAAATGCAGTCCAGTGGCTTCCAGCCTCATCAGAATTTTCTAGATTTATAATTCCACATTCCGTGTGGTTCACTTTCTCTGGTAAATCATCCTTCATGAAAACTCCTTTGAAATTTTTAATTTTCATTTCTTTCGATAATCTTTCAATATCAAAATTGGTAAGAGGTTGGAAGCTATTTAGTTTTTTGATTTGGTAGGTTTCTTTTTAGGTTTCTTTTTAGGTTTTGAAATAGCTTTTTTCTTTTTCAATCCAGAACCGATACTTAAACTTTTTGCGTTTTGTGCTAATCTCTCCATTTCCAAGTTATGGCGTTTGATTTCTGCTTCTTCAGCAGATTTATGCTTAGAATCAATAACGCTAGAAGCTACTGCAGCTCCACCACCCAATAATGCCCCAAGAGCGCCAATTCCTGCAAAAAGTAAGGGTAAAAATCCCCCTGAATGATTTATTTGCAACTGATCATAATTCATTTCCAATTCCAACCCTTTTTTGTTTTTGATACATTTATCTATCTTTTTTTTCTGAGTTTCATTTAACAGGATTCTATGATTTCCTTTTCCACTAATATCTGCAAAAGTCAGTCGTACTTTTACTGGAACACGTTTTTTATAAGCAGATCTTATTTTTTTCATTTGTATTTCTGACAAATTTATTTGATGTGTAATCATTTTATTATAGGAAAAAAGTTTTTTTATAGAACGAAATTCTATAAAAACAATCATAATAACTAATTAGTATACGCCCATCCCAAAGACCCGTTTAATTTTCATACCACCTGTTACAGTAGCAGCAGCCAATTTTTCACCAGATATTTTGTTGAACTTTTCATAATTTTATAAGCTTCTGTTTCTAGTTGTTTATCAGCAAGATGCCTATCACTTGTTTTTTTCATGATCCCTATAAAAAATGTCGTGTTGTTTACAAGCTTTATCAAGGCTATTTATACCTTCATCACCTCTATTTAATCTCTTATCCAATTTAGTAAACGGTCCACAATATTGATAACCACCTGGGAGATGCATTTCAGGTACGAAACCGTCTAGTTTGTTCAACAAAGTATTGAAAATACCAGAACCGTTTTTTATCATATTTTTGGGTAAATTATTAATAATTTTAATCAAGTATTCAGTTCCCTTGGGATTATCAATATATTTCTCCAGTTGATCTTTAATGAAATTTATAATTCCCAATTTTTCATTGTGAAAATTATTATTTCCTGCCTGCTCTTGCGCATACAAATAGTATAGTCTTTGTTGAAGTTTGATTCAAATTATCTATATATTTAAATTCTACAGATTTTCAGTATATTTAATCAACCCAGTACCAATCTTTTTCTTTTTACTATACTCCCAGATTGGTTTTATGATTTCTTTCCATTTTTTACTAACACTTGATTTTGGTTGTTTAGATTCGGGATTATTATTTTGAAACATGCTATTTGTTTGAATGAGGATTCTTGCATAAGCTTTAAAGTCTTCATTAGTGTATTCATCTTTGGATGGAATATCAGAAGCTATGGGTTTTGTTAAGAGCTTCCATAAGCCTTCAGTACCGGAATATTTCATTTTTTCTATTTCAATATCATTGCCATTTACCCGTATCTGTTTATTTCCAATAAATATATGATTTTTTAAAGGATATATTCCAAATTGCCTATCAGGATGAAGAATATATAATTCTGCAATTGGTCCAATACCTAAAGGGCCTACAGAAGAGTTTGGTAATTTAAAACTTTTTTGTAATATTAATTCCATTCATCATCCCTATCTGCATTGTCACTTGAAAAGCTTTGATTTAATGTATCTTCAGTATCATTATCAATACCTTGAACCTCGCCATCAACATCTTGAAAAGAAACTTTTTTAGGTGAACTGATAGCCAAGGGGTTAAATGTTTTTATTGCAGGAAAGAGTTCTAATTTTTTACCAAGATCTTCATCAGTTTGTTTCACTGCTTTTTCTACCTTATCTAATCGTGAAGTTATAGGTTCATAAGCCTTTTCTTTTGTCTCCTTATCAGATGCTTGGTTAATCCTTTCTTGTTTTGCTAATTTTTGTAAATATTTTCTAAGTTTAATCGATTTATCAGCTTCAGCTACGCTCATGGGTTTACGGTTTGGTTTTGTGAAAAATATTTGTTCATCTTTTTCGGGAGGTTTATCAATCTTTTTTATTTCTCTAAGTTTGGCTTCTTTTTCCTTCATAATTTCAAGTTGCGCTTCTTTGTATTTCTGTCTAAGCGCTTGTTCTAAAGTAATTTTTGTCATGTTTTTATTATAGGAAAAAAGTTGTTTTAAAAAATCGGTCAAACGTTAAAACGCTTAAAACGCTTTAAACGCTTAAACGCTTAAACGCTTAAACGCTTAGGAACGCTATTTTTGCGTTTTTAAGCGTTTTTCCCAATGCGTTTTTTTGAAGCGTTTCCCAATGCGATTTTTGAAGCATTTTCCAATGCGTTTTTATAGGGATTCTCTATAAAAACAAAACTTAAAATCTAAAATATTTCGCCAAATTTCTTTCGGTAACGTCCGTCATTGCGTTTCTTTGTTAGATCAATCGTTAGAAAACCAAAGCCCTCATCCCAACAAGAATAGCATAATTCTTTGAATCGTTCATAAGTGAAATCAGTTCCCACATATTCATCATAAATATCTCGCATGTATCTTGGTCCTTGTCTAAATACACATAAAAAATTAATGTTTTTTCTAATGAGTTGTTTATCAACTTTTGACCATGATTGTGTCAAGTAAACGCACGAAATTTTCTTATGACGTCCTCTCACAAAATAATCTTTGATTTCTCTCTGATGTTGAATGTTTACACAATCATCAAAAATAATAAGACTTTTTTTTCTTCACATGCGTCCAGGGTTATAAGTTCGTCACAATTACTGAAAAACTGCGCTATTTCCACACCATCTTTTGCAGAAATTTTTTCATAATTGCTTCTCAAAATCTCATATGCATTCTGATCCAGAGATTTTGAAAAAATATATAGATGATTAAAGGGGATTCCCCATGGCTTTGTGATGAGATTATAGAGAAGTGTTGTTTTCCCACAACCAGAAGTTCCTACTATTAATGATCTTAAAGGTAATGGTAAAATTCCTTTTCTAGCCTCTTTTTTATCATGCGAAATTGGATCAATCTCGTATTTGTATTTACTCATATTTATTATACGAAAAACTTTTTACATATAATAAAAGCATGACTCTAATAAAGATTTCTGATAAACACAAAGATCTAAAAATAACTTTTGATCCAGAAATTGTTCTAAATCCCAATAAAAATTATAAACTCGGATTAGTAAAGTTATTATTTACTTCACCTTCTCTTTCATTTCAAGTAAAAAATGTATTGATATCATTAAAAATGTTTATTATAGATGGATGGTATCATACCGAGCATGTGTTAGATGGCACATTTACTGTTGAGACGTTTAAAAGAGAATTATATTTAAAAATAAAAAATTATATAACTGAACTCATGAAGAAATTTGAGGAGAATAAAACACTTTATAAATCACAAATTGACACATTAAAAAAAAAAAAACCTGAAAGTTTGGTTTTTAAAGTAGACTACGGTCCAAATTGTAATAGATTTTATCTTAAATCTCCTGTTGTTATCGGGTTTATAAAGTATGGAAATTTCTGCGAACTGTTCGATTTTAAACAGTGTAAAACACCTGGGGATTATTTTGATGCTAATAAGGAATATTATTCAGAAGACAATCCAAAATTAATCAAACCTATTTCATTAATTTGAATGGCATTGCAATATTACCGATTATAGCTTCGCTACTCATAATGAACATTCACATCGCCATAGTGTACATGAATTACTCCATGTATCTTTGATAGAGAAAACGATTCTCCCAAATACTACTTATATGGAAACGAATAAGAAAATTCTCTACAGTTCTCTACAAAAAGGAATTAGAGAAATTAAAGAAATTAAACTATCATGTAGAAATGAAAATGGAGATGAGCTGCAATTTGAAAATGTTACAGTTTATTTGCATTTGATTGAAGAGTGAGTGAGGAGTTTCTTTTTTATGAGAAATATCTCATAAAAAACCTTTTTTCCTATAATAAAATAAATAATGTACAACGAAATTTATTGCTGTAAGTGTAAGAAAAAAACGAAAAATATAAACGTGAAAATTGTACAAACTGTGAACGGAAGGTGGAGAATTTCAGCTAAATGTGTTAAATGCAGAACTCATAAGAGCAAATTCATTCAAGATCCTAACGGAGAAAAAGCACCAATTCGTGCCATTTTTGATTGGGCTATAGAAGGCAAGGTACCGGACACATTAAAAAAACCTGTTTTCCTATAATAAAAATGGATAATGATTTAACTGATCCTATTTACTGTCACAAGTGTAAGAAGAGAACCAATAATATTGATGCAGAAAAAATACAAACGATAAACGGGAGATGGAGAGTGGCTGCAAAATGTACAAAATGTAAAACTAATAAGAGTAAGTTTATCACTTCCCCCGAGAGAGAAAATTCTGAAGAACCAACTGTAGTAGAAGATCTGAATGTTGATGAAAAATTATCTCTCGCTAAAGAATTACACAAGCTGATAAGAAATAAATTTCAAAAAAGGACAATATTTACTAAAGGTATTGATGATTTGTGGGCTGCTGATTTGATAATCATGAAAAATTATGAAAAAGAGAATGATGGATACGGTTATATGCTTAATGTTATCGATACATTTTCAAAATTTGCATGGACCTTACCCTTGAAGAAAAAGGATGGAAAAAGCGTAACAAAAGCTTTTGAGAAAATCATAGAAAAGGCCAAATCACAAAATCATAATGCTCCGAATTTACTGCACACTGACAAAGGTTTAGAGTTTGAAAATAAAATGTTTAAAGAATTTCTGAAAAGTCACCAAATAAAAATGTATCATACACAGAATGAAGAAAAATCGGCAATCATAGAAAGATTTAATAGAACTTTAAACGAAAAAATGAAAATCCATTTTGAAGTACGAAATAATAAGAAATGGATCGATATTCTAGAGGATTTGATTCATGAATATACAATTTAAAAGATTTCCATAGATCGATTGGGATGATACCTGTACAAGTTAATAAAAATAACGAAGATGAAGGTGTTAGTTTAGATTGTTTAGGAACCAAAAAGCCCCACAAAAAGTAAAGTTTTCTCTTGGAGATCGAGTTCGAATAACAAGATTAAAGAAAACATTTGGGAATAAACATGATGCTAAATGGACTAGAGAAAATTTTTGGTTTCTGGAATTCTACCAACAAATCCAATTACTTACAAAATAAAAGATTTAAACGACGAAGAGATTGAAGGATCTTTCTATGCTCAAGAACTACTACAAAAAACAGAATTCTAGAAAAAACTTATTGGTTCAGGCTCGAAAGAACCAAACAATTGTTAACCGAGATCAAAATTTGCGGCTCACATGTGAGCCATAAAATTTCGTATGAAATGAAAAAGGCCGCAGTCGGGTTTCCGACCGCGGCTTGTTCGTATGAAATGAAAAAGCCGCGGCTCACATGTGAGCGTCGGCTTTTTTAGTCAATTGACATGTATTCGACTTTAACGTTAAAGGGGGGGCCAAATTGGCCCCCCCTTTAAGAGTTTTCAAAACTCTTTTTTAAATGTTCTCGACTTGTATTCGACTTTAACGTTAAAGAGGGGGGAGCGATTTGCTCCCCCTCTTTAAGAGTTTTAAAATCTTTTTAAAATGTTCTCGACTTGTATTCGACTTTACATAGAGGACCCCCCGTCGATTCGACGGGTACGAGTATTTACTGTTAAAAATAAAATTGACTCGTATTTGCCTTTAATAGGAGACCCGGTGAATCACCGGATCTCCTATTTAAAGATGGAAGGCTAGTTAAAAGAATATATTCTATAATAAATAGAAATGAATAGGGAGCAGCTATTGAAAAAAATTAATTTTGAAAACAACACAAACAAGCTTTCTGAACTAGAAATCGGAAAACCTTACAAAATTATAAACTTTGAATTTGTGTCAACGAAATACTCGTGGGAGGCTTGTTATAGCCAATCTAGGAGAATTTAGAGTGTTCATAACCAGAAAGATGTATTCAAAAATTTGATAAAAATGAACTCCAAGCTCTACTTGAGTACGGTGTTTGCTTAGTGTACCATGGAATCACCAAATCAATAAATGGGAGAGACATGTATAACATCAAGTTTTGTTTAAAACCCAATCTATTAAAGGTGGGGGCGAATCGCCCCTCAACTTTAAATATTAATAAAAACGTTTTAATGGAAATTTTCCATTAAAACAACAATAATATAGTATCCATACAAGAAAAAGCGGGTGGATAATATAAAAATTGAGGGATTAGTTAAAAGAATCTCTTTTCTAATAAAAATGAACGATACGAAAAAAAATGAAGGGTTAGTTAAAAGAACCCCTACTATAATAAAAATGCAAGATACTATTAAAAAACGATATGCAGATAAAATCTGTGAAAAATGTGATCGAAAAATCACATATAAAAACCTGGGCTCGTCATTTAAAAGCACCATTCCATCTAAAAAATGACCCTAACCAAACTCTTTAAAACCTCAACAAAGAGTCGTTGAGAAAGGATTCAGAGTTAAAGATTTGAGAAATGAAGCGAAAGATTACAATTTAAAAGGTGGTTATAAAATGAAGAAAAATAATCTTATTACAGCTTTAAATGATATTAAAAATGTATACTTTAAGAAAAGTGATCTAGAAAAGCTAACTGTTAAAGAACCTACGCGAAATAGCTAAAGAAAAACATATTAAAATTAAAAAACCGAATAAAAAAATCAATATCATCGAACATCTAATGCACCCACAAGGGCATGCATTTAAAGTAAAAACAGGAAAAATGTTCAATTTCGACGATGACTTGGTTAATGAAAACAAAGAAAAACGAAAATCTCCTTTTACTATTATAGAAACTAAATCTCGATACATTAAAAAATTTAAAACTACAGAAATCGAATTATTGTATAAAATTATCTAATATCATACAAGTCGAAAAAGCTGTATTTGCTATGTTAAATTTGGCTAAAGAAAAATCTAATTTCCAAACCGGGGATAAAATTATGATCGTTTGCCCAAAACCCTCATTTTCACCATGATATATCGAAAGATTTAAGTAGTAAATCAAACGTTTTTTGTAGTATACAAGCTAAAGAATTTACCCAACACGTAAGCAACATTATTAGTTCAAACCGAAAACGTTGAAATTACCAACAAATACCACGTTCCACATTAAAATCATCAATTTACCGAGAGGAGCAAGAGGTGTCAAAATATTAAATTTGGCTGAGAGTAAACACACAAAACAATGTATCACTCAAATTAAAAATGTCGATAACTTATGCTGTCCAAGAGCCATAATTACCGCGTTAACTTATCATACTAATAAAATTCATGGATAGACAGTTTACTGGAAACGAACTAGTTTATATTCGGAGGGAAGAGCACTCCAAACGACACTTGCAAAAAACTTTGCGAAAAAATGGGTTCATACACCGAGGAAGGTTTCACATTGCAAGATATCAAAGTTGTTGAAGAATTATTAGACATTCAAGTTAAAGTTATCTGCGCCGAAAATTTCAATACCGTTATTTACGAAGGAGAAAAGAAAGATACTATAATTTATCTTTATAAAGATGGGAATCATTTTGATGTTATTAATAGTGTAGCAGCCTTTTACGCCTCCTCATATTACTGTAAAAATTGTGATACTCCCTATAATAATAAAGAGAAACATGAATGCAAAAAGACTAGAAATAAAGATGTCTGTACACTCTGTAAACAAATACAACACGATGAAAAAGATAAAAATAAAATATTCTGTAACGATTGTAACCGTTATTGTTATAATGATAATTGCTTTAAAAATCATAAAGAAGTTTGTAAAATAATCTATAAATGTTTAAACTGCGGGAAAATTTGCAAAAGAACCGACGAACATAGATGTGGTTCTGGAAAATGTCGAAACTGTCAAGAAATATTCGACGATATAGGTGGTCATGAATGTTTTATGTTAGCAAGACGATCAAACGGTGGGTATTGTACAGTACCTTGTACTTGTAATAATCGTTCTGATATCACAGCAGAAAAATGTACTTACACCGAAAAATACATAACATTTGATTACGAAGCAATGCAGGAAACAGGAACCCATGAAGCAAATCTTGTTATAGCTCACTACCACGATGGTACTAAATTCGTATTCAAAACTAATGAGGAATTTTGCGAGTGGTTGATTTCAAGTAAACACAAAGGGTACACTGCCATAGCACATTATGCAAAAGGATATGATTCTCAATTCATTCTGAAATACTGCGTCGAAAATACTCTGAAACCTTACACTATTTATAATGGAACTAAACTAATGTTATTAGAAATTAAAGGAATAATAAGAATAATCGATAGTTCTAACTTCGTTGCATCTCCGTTATCTGCTTTTCCAAAAACGTTCGGATTAACAGAACTAAAAAAAGGATATTTCCCCCATTATTTCAATACTCGAGATAATCAAAATTACGTTGGTCCAATTCCTGATACTAAATTTTATGGGGCTGATTCAATGAAACCCGAAGTAAGAAAAGCATTTTTGAAATGGCACGCTGAAAAAGTAAAGGAAAATTATATATTCGACTTTCAGAAAGAAATATTAGAATATTGTGAATCAGATGTCGATATTTTGCGAAGGGGTTGTATTGAATTTAGGAAGCAATTTTTAGACATAGCTAATATCGATCCTTTCCAATATTTAACTATAGCGAGTGTTTGCATGGCCATTTTTCGGTCCTTATATTTACAGGAAAATACGATAGCAAGTATCAAAGAGGACAGAAAGGAAATGTTTAGCAAAGGATCTATCACTTGGCTGAATACTTTTAAAATGTACAGCACGCATTGAATGGAGGGGAAGTAACTGTTTGTGGTGCCAAAGTTGATGGTTTTGATCAAATTACTAACACGGTTTATCAGTATCACGGGTGTTTTTGGCACGGCTGTCCTACATGTTTTCATGAAAATACTCCCAATAATGTAAATCATCTATCTATGGGAGACTTGTATGAAAAAACGAAGGAAAGGAGTAAACAAATCATTGACGCTGGATACCAATTAGTAGAAATGTGGGAATGTAACTGGATTAAATCGAAAGAGGGTAAAGCAGCAGTAAAAAGTAGTGGAAACGTAATAGTGGAACCATTAAATCCTAGAGACGCATTTTTTGGTGGCAGAACCAATGCTAGTAAATTGAAAGTCGTAAATAAAAAATTAAGATATATCGATGTTTGTAGTTTGTATCCAACAGTTCAATATTTCGATTATTATCCCTTAGGTCATCCAACAAAAATTCATAAACCTGAGAAATATGATGAAAATTGGTACGGATTAATCAAATGTAAAATATTACCTCCTAAAAAATTATATCACCCAGTTCTACCGATCAAAAGAGATAAACTTTTATTTATTTTATGCGAAAAATGTTTTGTAGATAAATGTAATACTTGTTCACACGATGAAAATGAAAGAGCTCTGGTTGATACTTGGACTACAGATGAAGTAAATAAAGCTATTGAAAAAGGTTATAAGATTCAAGAAATTTACGAAGTATGGCATTTCAAAGAAAAAAGTAATGAATTGTTCAAAGAATATGTAAAAACATTTATGAAAATAAAACTAGAGACTAGCCCGTGGGGAAAGCGACTTTGGAACTATTGAAGAATATATAAAAAAGCGTTTAAAGGAAGTCTCGATATAGATTTAGAAAAAGAAAGTATTAAACCAAATCCTGGACGAAGAGCAGTAGCAAAGATTTGCTTGAATTCTTTGTGGGGGAAAGTTTGGGCAAAGATTGAACAATGTCACAATCTGAATATGTTGTTGATATAACAAGATGGTACGATATACTTTTAGATGACAGACTAGAAATTGGTTCATGCCAATTTCTGAATGACAATATCGTGCAAAATATCTTATAAATTTTTGAATCAATACATCGAAGATAGTTTTTCAACTAACGTTTTTGTAGCTGCTTTTACCACATCCAATGCAAGATTAAGATTATATGATATGCTTGATAAAATAGGAAAGAATGTTGTTTATTATGATACAGATAGTATTGTTTATATTGATGATGGGAAAAATTCTGTAAAAACTGGCTGTATGTTGGGTGAGTGGACTGAATGAATTGGGAAAAAATAATCACATTGTAGAATGGATTTAGTACGGGCCCCAAGAGTTACGCTTATATAACCAATCAAGGAAAAGAAACTATGAAAGTTAAAGGATTTACTTTGAATTATCAAAACGGTAAATCATTAAATAGAGAAGCTATGAATAAAATGTTTATAAAAGAAATAAACAGCGTTAAGCTTAAATATAACATGATTACGCGAAATGTAAAAGATAAAAACATTAGTAAACAAAGAAGTAGAAAAAGAGTTTAAATTTCTGTATGATAAACGAAATATAATTAAAAACAAAGAAACCGATATTATTGATACTTTACCTTGGGGATATTAAACGTAAACATTTAAGAAACTCTTTATATAAAAATCAGTAGTAAGTGGGCACGTTGAGGACATTAACTGGGATTCAAGTCGTTAAATGAAAAAGTCACTGGTTCTGATGTTTTTGTGGCAACTTTTAAATTTGAAACGATGAGTTAAAGGAATGGGGTTTTATAATAAAAGATGGCCGATAAATTTTTGGAAAGAATCAATGGTAGGAGCGGAATTTAGTACGTTTTATGATTTAAAACGTAACAAACCTTATGTGATCCTTAAAGCGGAAAAAGGTGAAAGCTAAATTTGGCGAAACTCTATAGCGGTTGACTTGGAGGGTGGCTTTACCAACATATTGCTACCAATTCATTTTTTAAAAAATAGGTTTAACCAAGAGGGGGATTTAGAAACAATCGTGAAAGACAAATATAAATTGATCTATAAAGGTAAAGTGACACTTAAAAATGGTAATAAAATGCATTGTATAGAGTTTACAGAATGAGCTGATGGTATAATTAATATATACAATTTTTAGTGATACATGTCATTAAAAATTAAAACCTACTGTAATTTTTTAGAGTTTCACTAAAGTTTCTAATGGGAAAAAAATATTCTTTTAACTTACCGCCCAAAAAAGAAAAAGTCACTGGTTCTGATGTTTTGTGTTAAAAAGTTTTTTATGTTAGTTTTCACTTTAAATATTTTTACTGTTAGTTTTCACTTTAAATATTTTACTGTTAGTTTTCACTTTAAATATTTTACTGTTAGTTTTCACTTTAAATATTTTTACTGTTAGTTTTCTCTCAGTTGTTCTCAACGTGCCACTTACTACTTATTTATATATATATTTATATATATATATATATATATATATATATAATATATATATATATATATATAAGTGTTTTTTATTTCTGTTATTTGGATGATTGTAAAAGGCTATTCTTGTAGTTGGGCTGTATGTATCAAGTTTTTTCTTTATAACCTATGTATCTGAGAGATGCAATGGGTGGTGATTGGTGGGGGCATGCGTTCGATGAGGCATCATTTATATTATTTAATTGATGGTTATTTATAATTTGTTGGAGTGTTTGATAAATAATCTTTATGATGAGTATGGTAGGATAACAATAGGCTAGTAAAATATTTGTGCAGTTCTTGATTATGTTTGAGTGGAATTGTGCATCTGAAAGATTGAGTCTCCTCTTAATAAGATTTTTGGCCGTGTTGAATTTAAATTGGTATGGATGGTATGAGTGGTACCTAATGTATAATGCGTTCAGAATAAGTGGGTTTTTGGTAATATTCAGTTATGATGGAGCCATCCTGTTGTTTGGCCTCAAAACGGATTTCAATGAAGAAATTTTCAAAAAAATTTATTTCAAAATATTCCGAGCCATTGCAACAGCTTCATTTTCT
>CM061040.1:337377-417984 GCA_030762985.1 Adelphocoris suturalis | reverse complement strand
GGGCTTGGAGGAAAAAAAGCGCATAAAAGGGGCTCCACGCCCTTTCCGCGCCCTCCACCCCATGTTTTGGGTGGGATTAGAAATTTTTAAAATCGCTTATGCCCCCTTTCTGAAACATCCAAGAAGATCCCCCCACACATAAACACCCCCACTCAGTTTTTCGGCCATGCATAGCATAGGCAGACAAACTGACAGACAAACCCACGGAGTTTCATTCTTATAAATAGATAGTCCAGTTTTCTCTATAGCTTCACTGGCTCGGTGGCTGTATAGATCCGATGATCTTTAGTGTCGAGTGGGACATGTAGAATGATAGGAAACGGTGGATCAGTAAGGGTGATTTGAAATGTGTAGGTAATGTTGCTTGCTTCGCTCGCTCTCTGTGGAATGTATAGATGCGATGGGATATAAATAGTCCATCCCGAGTTGGTAGGAAAAACACCGTTGAAATCCGACCTGTGTAGGGAATGTTGCTCGCTTCGCTCGCTAGGGGTGTCTTTTCACGCTCGCTCGTTGTGGGATATAGTCCCTATACCATCGAAACCTACAGCCCTTGGTTGGGTTGGGTGGTGGAAATTTTGAAAATTCGTAGGATTCGTATTTGTACAGTTCCTATTTTCACATGAAATCTTGGAAAGTAATATTCATAGGTATTAATTTTATATTTTTTTATATTTATTTTAATTTAGATAGGCCATTCATCTACGTAGAAGGGCTACCAAATAAAGAGTATGTTGAAATAATAAAAACTTCATCTAATTCTATACTTCCATGTTAAAATATGTAAGGAAGCTACATTGCCCACCCAACATTTCGCCACTAACAGAACTGTCGGATGTTAAATAATTGTTCTTCTACTAATCCGTCCATTTACAATATGTGAGGAAGTTATACTACCCACCCAACTTGGCAAACTCTTTTTCTGTTGGAAATGTTACTGTGTCTCTAGTTTTTCTAATAATGTATTTCAACTTATTTCAATATTTTTATAGTAATCTTTTAATCGTTTACTGTAGGGTTGTTTAACTAATTTGCTAAACTTGTGTTTATCGCGCCTTTTAGTAGAAATCGTTAGACCATTTGTAATCCACGGAGTATGTCTATTGAAGGTGGGTTTGAAAGTTTCAACTGTAGTATGATACTCAATAACATTTTTCAATAAATTAATAAATGGGTCATTCACGCGAACGGCCAAACTTTTTTTTTCGATATTTTTTAAAAGTCCTGATTTTCTAGTATGCTGTACCCTTTGGTAATACAAGCTAGGAGCCAAATTTTCAGACCTCTTCTTCGCCCAGCCTTTTCTCTACAACTGTCCGAAGTTTAGGGCTGTGCGCCAAACACTAACTTTTGTTTTAATTGCTCAACCGTTATTGTGCCCAAAAAAATAAGTAAGCTGGCCAATTCTTATGGTAAATCGTCTGCTCTTTCTGGTAGTCATGTCTAAATTTACAAAAAACTTGAACTTCCTCATGAAAACTCAAAATAAAAACTTCTTTTTCACATTTCATCAATTTGGCATTTTTTGAAAAAAAAATTTTTGATCTTAAATCATACCTACTAGTATGTAGAATACGAGGTTAGGAGAACGTAATGGGCCGACAAACGGTTTGTCGCCAGTGGTACTTAATGTACGGCCTGAACTCCCAAAAAAACGTAAGCTTCCCCATGAAAACTCCACATTTCATCAATTTCGCATTTTTTGAAAAAAAATATTTTGATCTTAAATCATACCTACTAGTATGTAGAATGCGAGGTTAAGAGGACGTAATGGGCCGATAAACGGTTTGTCGCCAGTGGTACTTAATGTACGGCCGGTACTCCCCAAAAAACGTAAGCTTCCCCAGAAAACTCAAAATAAAACTTCTTTTGCACATTTCATCAATTTCGCATTTTTTGGATAACATTTTTCTGATCTTAAATCATACCTATCAGTATGTACAGTACGAGGTTAAGAGGACGTAATGGACCGGCAAACGGTTTGACGCCAGCGGTACTTAATGTACGGCCTGTACTACCAAAATAAAAGAAAAATTGAATTTTCATGATAAAATTTGCACCTATCTGATGTGCCGTCAAATGTGAAGTTAGTTCTAAGCAAATTTGATAAACTGGGGACTTTATAATGAAAACTCAATTTTTATTTTATTTAGGCAGTACAGGCCGTACATTTTGTACTGCTGGCGTCAAACGGTTTGTCGGGACCACTACGTCCTCTTAACCTCGTATTCTACATACTGATAGGTATCATTTAAGATCAAAAAATATATATATATATATATATATATATTTTTTTTTTTTTTTTTTTTTTTTTTCAAAAAATGCGAAATTGATGAATGTGAAAAAGAAGTTTTTATTTTGAGTTTTCGTGAGGAAGCTTACGTTTTTTGGGAGTACAGGCCGTACATTAAGTACTTCTGGCGACAAACCGTTTGTCGGCCCATTACGTCCTCTTAACTTCGTATTCTACAACTGGTAGGTATGATTTAAGATCAAAAAGGACATTAATTACCACTGGCGACAAACCGTTTGTCGACACATTACGTCCTCTTAACCTCGTATTCTACATACTAGTAGGTATGATTTAAGATCAAAAAATTTTTTTCTCGAAAAATGCGAAATTGATGAAATGTGGAGTTTCCATGGGAAAGCTTACGTTTTTTGGGAGTTCAGGCCGTACATTAAGTACCACTGGCGACAAACCGTTTATCGGCCCATTACGTCCTCTTAACCTCGTATTCTACATACTAGTGGGTATGATTTAGGATCAAAATATTTTTTTTTCAAAAAATGCGAAATTGATGAAATGTGGAGTTTCATGGGGAAGCTTACGTTTTTTTGGGAGTTCAGGCCGTACATTAAGTACCACTGGCGACAAACCGTTTGTCGGCCCATTACGTCCTCCTAACCTCGTATTCTACATACTAGTAGGTACCTATGATTTAAGATCAAAAAATTTTTTTCAAAAAATGCCAAATTGATGAAATGTGAAAAAGAAGTTTTTATTTTGAGTTTTCATGAGGAAGCTTAAGTTTTTTGTAAATTTAACATGACTACCAGAAAGAGCAGACGATTTACCATAAGAATTGGCTACCTTACTTATTTTTTTGGGCACAATAACGGTTGAGCAATTAAAACAAAAGTTAGTGTTTGGCGCACACCCCTAAACTTCGGACAGTTGTAGAGAAAAGGCTGGGCGAAGAAGAGGTCTGAAAATTTCGCTTCTAGCTTGTATTACCAAAGGGTACAGCATACTAGAAAATCAGGACTTTTAAAAAATATCGAAAAAAAAAAAGTTGGCTGTTCGCGTGAAATGACCCAAATGCATTTGCTGACTGATTCAAATCTTCTTCATACACCGAAAACCGATCCACGTTAGAAAAAGAAACTCCTACTGCCTCAAAGCCAATTTTTTTTCTTAAATTTTAAGGCGTTTTTGTGATCATTCAAGATTTCATTGTGTGAATTAACAATAGTCACCACCGTGCTAAAGTGGTCGGTAATTGCTCTCTTTATTTCAGCAGGGTTAAGCTGTGAGTGCTTTGATCGGGCAATTATATGATCTAAGCAACTAGTTGACAACCCTTGAACTCGGGTGGCTCAGTAACCCCATGGAAGAAATCATATTCAGATGATCATTACTATTATCTTCTTGCAATAAAACGATATTGATATCTCTTACAATGTAAGTAAAACAATCTCGATCAACATTTTCAAGTTCCGACCTCAAATCTCGAATAAACTTGATAAGGATTGGTTGTAGGGGATCTATAAATTCCATAGATTACATATCGTACCTTGTCACACACAAATCTAATTTTAAGTACTGTTGCATCACACAATGTTGATTCTTCAATACTGTAATCATATTTATCATTGCCATAAAAAAAAAACCCTGTCATTATTATTTCTATTATTCGATGATTTGAGGCCCTGTACCCATTCATATTTTGCAATAGTTCGCAAAGTCTACCATAGACCTCAGTAAGAACAATAAAATCTGGCTTACAAGTAACAGTTTCCAACAATACTCTCATTTCATCAAAATTACAATTGTAGCTCCTTAAGTGCTTATGAAAAATAATTTTTTATTCCCAATAGCTAGTTCATTTTAACTCATGTAATCATTGAAAGATTGGTAAGACATGCAATTAGACGCAGTACCAAATCACAAAAACGTCTGCCAAGTTGGGTGGGCAGTATATCTTCCTTACATATTATAACATGGACGTATAGAATTAGTTGAAGAACAAAGTACGAGTCAAAATGATCGATAAGTCGTCGTTATAAGAAATAAACGTTTGCGCATGCACACAAACTACCATTAATCCAACAGTAATGAAATTCATGAGGGAACTTCTAGGAGCTAAATCCCATAATCCTTGAAAATTTCATAAATATCGGTCCATTAGTATCGTAGTTATTTCTGTCTCGATCAATTTTAGTTTTGCGCATGCGCTATAGTTATTACTCCACCAATCTTGATATAATTCAGACGACATTCCTCAAACAGGCAGACAGACAGACGGACACGTAACCAAAATTGATCAGCAAGCTCTGAAACGCAAAAAGCAACAGAACATTTTGATTTTGGAGGACAAAACTTTTTTTCGACTTCAATCACGAACACATAGCTTTCCTACTTCGATAGTGAGGAAGCAAAATTCATTATATCCATCACTGAAATTGTCTACATGTGGATCAACCAATTTTCAAAAGCAAATATCACGTTTCGGATGTTATCTAGATCGTCGAGGGTACGAATTACCTTCACTGGCTAATTTTCATTTTTCCTCGTATGGACTAGAAAGTTCTTAATCCAGGAATATTTGATGCTTCTTTTCTCTGCTTTCTTCTTGATCATCCGTAGTATATCTGCTCTCAGTGGGGTCAAGTTTTCCGTTACGAATACTCGAGTGTTCGGCCAGGCTAATACGAATTTATCAGCAGTTAAACTTCAATCTTGAAAAAGTCAGGTCTTTTTGCCTTTCTTCTTCCGATCCCAATAAATCCACAACTTATTTACACCGATATAAATACATTTTTCCAACAAACCTACTATATTTTTTCGAAATTTTGTGCAAAAATACCATATATAAAGTGCCCGTGAAGGCAAACCTACCTAAGCAATAAAAAAATTATCCACCCATAGTTCATCTTCAACGTTAACTATTGGCCTAACCAGTCGTCAAAGTTAACAACACATCCTTATAAAATATCCCCCCCCCCCCCCCCATAAAAAAAGTCTGCTAATTTGGGTGTGGCACATAGCTTCCTCGTTTGCGTATCATGAATGTATAGATCATTGAAAAGTTTTAAATGACCTTGAAAAATCCCTTAGCGGAAAAGATTAAATCAAGAAAGTATCGTGAAACGTCATAACTGGTCAATTAAGAAACGAAAAATGATACTCAATGTTATTCACATTTGCTCATGCGCAGAATGAACGATGAAATAGGTACGGGACCACCTACAACCTAACCCGCGCATTCAATGACAATTTCATCAAAATCGGATGAAAACTGTGGAAATTAGGGTCAATACTAGTATTTCACATAGGCACATGCGCAGTAGCTATTAGTGATACAATCATGTTTAAATTGATATGGATGATCAAATTGTCATCCCCCAACTATCATTCAAATTTGAGCGAGATCGGATGACTAGGGTGTGGGAAAATGGTGCTAGTTAGAATTTACGTTTTCGCATGAGCAGAGTGAAGTATTGAGTCAGAAACGAGATCCAACTACTCCTGATTTACTATATAACCTCGATTTCATATCATCTAGTGGTACGATTTTGATCAAACTCTGGCGGTAGGTGGGTATACGTACCATTAAAATGAATTCATCACGAATTTTACTAGTGAAAAACTTTTTTGAAACAATTTTAAAAAGCTGAAATATAACAATCTTCACATTTTACCCCCCCACCCTGACCGCCCAGGTCCTCAGGACCATGAAAAATGAATTCATCGCGAATTTTACTAGTGAAAAACTTCACATTTTTTCAGATTTCAAAAAGCTGAAATATAAAAATCTTCACATTTATCACGAATTTTACCCCCTCCCAGACAGCCCAGGTCCTCGGGACCATGAAAAATGAATTCATCACGAATTTTACTAGTGAAACACTTTATTTCCGATTTTAAAAAGCTGAAATATAACAACCTTCACATTTACCACCTCCCTGAGCGACCAGGTCCTCGGGACCATGAAAAATGATTTCATTGCAAATTTTACTAGTGAAGAACTTTTTTTTTCCGGTTCTGAAAAGCTGAAATACAACAATCTTCACATTTACCCCCTCCCTGACAGCCCAGGTCCTCGGGACCATGAAAAATGAATTCATCACGAATTTTACAAGTGAAAAACTTTTTTTCCGATTTTAAAAATCTGAAATATAACAATCTTCACATGTGCCCCTCCCGTACAGCCCAGGTCCTCGGGACCATGAAAAAAAAAAATTCATCACGAATTTTAATAGTGAAACACTTTATTTCCGATTTTAAAAAGCTGAAATATAACAATCTTCACATGTCCCCCCCCCCCCCCCCCTGACCGCCCAGGTCCTGGGGACCATGAAAAATGAATTTATCACAAATTTTACTAGTGAAAAACTTTTTTTCCGATTTTAAAAAGGTGAAATATAACAATCTTCACATGTACCCCCTCCTTGACAGCCCCAGGTCCTCGGGACCATGAAAAATGAATTCATCACAAATTTTACTGGTGAAAAACTTTTTTTCCAATTTTAAAAATCTGAAATATAACAATCTTCACATTTATCCCTCCCTGACAGCCCAGGTCCTCGGGAGCACGAAAAATGAATTCATCACGAAATTTACTAGTGAAAAACTTTTTTTCCGATTTTAAAAAGCTGAAATATAACAATCTTCACATTTGCCCCTCCCTGACATCCCAGGTCCTCGGGACAATGAAAAATGAATTCATCACAAATTTTACTAGTGAAAAACTTTTTTCTGAATTCCGATCATTCTTCAACCATCTGGAACCGATGGACATAATTCATTTGAATCCCCAACCCAGAGGAAGGTTTGTCTCCACCCCGGAGGTGTGGCTCTAAAATAATCGTTTGTACCAATCTTTCACTTTCAAAACATAACCCATGGTGAGCCCCACGACAAGAGGATAGCTTTGCCGCTAATGACCCTTCTGGTTGAGGTGCGGCTGAAAAGAAAGAAAAAAAGAGAGAGAGAGAAAAAACACGGTATGTGTGCCACAATCCTGCATTTCACGTTACTCACTTGAGCCCCTTCATTGGTTTTGGTTATACCTCGCCTTCAAGACAAGTGGTGCCGTAAGCCTGTTCGTAAAGTGAATTACAGGATTGTGGCATCGTTTTGTAGCACTGGGAGGTGACGCCGTAAGCCTGCGCCTCACCTTATAACGACGCCGTAAGTCTGTGTCTATATAGCTATATATAATATATATATATATATATATATATATATATATATATAGCTATATAGACACAGACTTACGGCGTCGTTATAAGGTGAGGCGCAGGCTTACGGCGTCACCTCCCAGTGCTACAAAACGATGCCACAATCCTGTAATTCACTTTACGAACAGGCTTACGGCACCACTTGTCTTGAAGGCGAGGTATAACCAAAACCAATGAAGTAACGTGAAATGCAGGATTGTGGCACACATACCGTGTTTTTTTCTCTCTCTCTTTTTTTTTTCTTTCTTTTCAGCCGCACCTCAACCCGAAGGGTCATTAGCGGCAAAGCTATCCTCTTGTCGTGGGCTCACCATGGGTTATGTTTTGAAAGTGAAAGATTGGTACAAACGATTATTTTAGAGCCACACCTCCGGGGTGGAGACAAACCTTCCTCTGGGTTGGGGATTCAAATGAATTATGTCCATCGGTTCCAGATTGTTGAAGAATGATCGGAATTCAGAAAAAAAGTTTTTCACTAGTAAAATTTGTGATGAATTCATTTTTCATTGTCCCGAGGACCTGGGATGTCAGGGAGGGGGCAAATGTGAAGATTGTTATATTTCAGCTTTTTAAAATCGGAAAAAAAGTTTTTCACTAGTAAAATTCGTGATGAATTCATTTTTCGTGCTCCCGAGGACCTGGGCTGTCAGGGAGGGGATAAATGTGAAGATTGTTATATTTCAGATTTTTAAAATTGGAAAAAAAGTTTTTCACCAGTAAAATTTGTGATGAATTCATTTTCATGGTCCCGAGGACCTGGGCTGTCAAGGAGGGGGTACATGTGAAGATTGTTATATTTCACCTTTTTAAAATCGGAAAAAAAGTTTTTCACTAGTAAAATTTGTGATAAATTCATTTTTCATGGTCCCCAGGACCTGGGCGGTCAGGGGGGGGGGTACATGTGAAGATTGTTATATTTCAGCTTTTTAAAATCGGAAATAAAGTGTTTCACTATTAAAATTCGTGATGAATTTTTTTTTTTCATGGTCCCAAGGACCTGGGCTGTCCGAGAGGGGGCACATGTGAAGATTGTTATATTTCAGATTTTTAAAATCGGAAAAAAAGTTTTTCACTTGTAAAATTCGTGATGAATTCATTTTTCATGGTCCCCAGGACCTGGGCGGTCAGGGAGGGGGTAAATGTGAAGATTGTTGTATTTCAGCTTTTCAGAACCGGAAAAAAAGTTCTTCACTAGTAAAATTTGCAATGAAATCATTTTTCATGGTCCCGAGGACCTGGTCGCTCAGGGAGGGGTAAATGTGAAGTTGTTATATTTCAGCTTTTTAAAATCGGAAATAAAGTGTTTCACTAGTAAAATTCGTGATGATTTTTTTTTTTTTTTCATGGTCCCGAGACCTGGGCTGTCCGGGAGGGGCAACACATGAAGATTGTTATATTTCAGATTTTTTAAAATCGGAAAAAAAGTTTTTCACTTGTAAAATTCGTGATGAATTCATTTTTCATGGTCCCGAGGACCTGGGCTGTCAGGGAGGGGGTAAATGTGAAGATTGTTGTATTTCAGCTTTTCAGAACCGGAAAAAAAGTTCTTCACTAGTAAAATTTGCAATGAAATCATTTTTCATGGTCCCGAGGACCTGGTCGCTCAGGGAGGTGGTAAATGTGAAGGTTGTTATATTTCAGCTTTTTAAAATCGGAAATAAAGTGTTTCACTAGTAAAATTCGTGATGAATTCATTTTTCATGGTCCCGAGGACCTGGGCTGTCTGGGAGGGGGTAAATGTGAAGATTTTTATATTTCAGCTTTTTGAAATCTGAAAAAAGTTTTTCACTAGTAAAATTCGTGATGAATTCATTTTAATGGTACGTATACCCACCTACCGCCAGAGTTTGATCAAAATCGTACCACTAGTTGATATGAAATCGAGGTTATATAGTAAATCAGGAGTAGTTGGATCTCGTTTCTGACTCAATACTTCACTCTGCTCATGCGAAAACGTAAATTCTAACTAGCACCATTTTCCCACACCCTAGTCATCCGATCTCGCTCAAATTTGAATGATAGTTGGGGGATGACAATTTGATCATCCCATATCAATTTAAACATGATTGTATCACTAATAGCTACTGCGCATGTGCCTATGTGAAATACTAGTATCGACCCTAATTTCCACAGTTTTCATCCGATTTTGATGAAATTGTCATTGAATGCGCGGGTTAGGTTGTAGGTGGTCCCGTACCTATTTCATCGTTCATTCTGCGCATGAGCAAATGTGAATAACATTGAGTATCATTTTTTCGTTTCTTAATTGACCAGTTATGACGTTTTACGCTACTTCTTGATTTAATCTTTTCCGCTAAGGGATTTTTCAAGGTCATTTAAAACTTTTCAATGATCTATACATTCATGATACGCAAACGAGGAAGCTATGTGCCACACCCAAATTAGCAGACTTTTTTTATGGGGGGGGGGGGGGGGGATATTTTATAAGGATGTGTTGTTAACTTTGACGACTGGTTAGGCCAATAGTTAACGTTGAAGATGAACTATGGTGGATAATTTTTTTATTGCTTAGGTAGGTTTGCCTTCACGGGCACTTTATATATGGTATTTTTGCACAAAATTTCGAAAAAAATATAGTAGGTTTGTTGGAAAAATATATTTATATCGGTGTAAATAAGTTGTGGATTTATTGGGATCGGAAGAAGAAAGGCAAAAAGACCTGACTTTTTCAAGATCGAAGTTTAACTGCTGATAAATTCGTATTAGCCTGGCCGAACACT
The DNA here is from genome assembly GCA_030762985.1 of Adelphocoris suturalis. NCBI lineage: Eukaryota > Metazoa > Arthropoda > Insecta > Hemiptera > Miridae > Adelphocoris > Adelphocoris suturalis. The sequence continues at coordinate 407,776 of CM061040.1, read as the reverse complement.
CGAGTATTCGTAACGGAAAACTTGACCCCACTGAGAGCAGATATACTACGGATGATCAAGAAGAAAGCAGAGAAAAGAAGCATCAAATATTCCTGGATTAAGAACTTTCTAGTCCATACGAGGAAAAATGAAAATTAGCCAGTGAAGGTAATTCGTACCCTCGACGATCTAGATAACATCCGAAACGTGATATTTGCTTTTGAAAATTGGTTGATCCACATGTAGACAATTTCAGTGATGGATATAATGAATTTTGCTTCCTCACTATCGAAGTTAGGAAAGCTATGTGTTCGTGATTGAAGTCGAAAAAAAGTTTTGTCCTCGAAAATCAAAATGTTCTGTTGCTTTTTGCGTTTCAGAGCTTGCTGATCAATTTTGGTTACGTGTCCGTCTGTCTGTCTGCCTGTTTGAGGAATGTCGTCTGAATTATATCAAGATTGGTGGAGTAATAACTATAGCGCATGCGCAAAACTAAAATTGATCGAGACAGAAATAACTACGATACTAATGGACCGATATTTATGAAATTTTCAAGGATTATGGGATTTAGCTCCTAGAAGTTCCCTCATGAATTTCATTACTGTTGGATTAATGGTAGTTTGTGCGCATGCGCAAACGTTTATTTCTTATAACGACGACTTATCGATCATTTTGACTCGTACTTTGTTCTTCAACTAATTCTATACGTCCATGTTATAATATGTAAGGAAGATATACTGCCCACCCAACTTGGCAGACGTTTTTGTGATTTGGTACTGCGTCTAATTGCATGTCTTACCAATCTTTCAATGATTACATGAGTTAAAATGAACTAGCTATTGGGAATAAAAAATTATTTTTCATAAGCACTTAAGGAGCTACAATTGTAATTTTGATGAAATGAGAGTATTGTTGGAAACTGTTACTTGTAAGCCAGATTTTATTGTTCCTACTGAGGTCTATGGTAGACTTTGCGAACTATTGCAAAATATGAATGGTACAGGCCTCAAATCATCGAATAATAGAAATAATAATGACAGGGTTTTTTTTATGGCAATGATAAATATGATTACAGTATTGAAGAATCAACATTGTGTGATGCAACAGTACTTAAAATTAGATTTGTGTGTGACAAGGTACGATATGTAATCTATGGAATTCATAGATCCCCTACAACCAATCCTTATCAAGTTTATTCGAGATTTGAGGTCGGAACTTGAAAATGTTGATCGAGATTGTTTTACTTACATTGTAATATCGTTTTATTGCAAGAAGATAATAGTAATGATCATCTGAATATGATTTCTTCCATGGGGTTACTGAGCCCACCCGAGTTCAAGGGTTGTCAACTAGTTGCTTAGATCATATAATTGCCCGATCAAAGCACTCACAGCTTAACCCTGCTGAAATAAAGAGAGCAATTACCGACCACTTTAGCACGGTGGTGACTATTATTAATTCACACAATAAAATCTTGAATGATCACAAAAACGCCTTAAAATTTAAGAAAAAAATTGGCTTTGAGGCAGTAGGAGTTTCTTTTTCTAACGTGGATCGGTTTTCGGTGTATGAAGAAGATTTGAATCAGTCAGCAAATGCATTTGGGTCATTTCACGCGAACGGCCATACTTTTTTTTTTTTGATATTTTTTAAAAGTCCTGATTTTCTAGTATGCTGTACCCTTTGGTAATACAAGCTAGAAGCCAAATTTTCAGACCTCTTCTTCGCCCAGCCTTTTCTCTACAACTGTCCGAAGTTTAGGGGTGTGCGCCAAACACTAACTTTTGTTTTAATTGCTCAACCGTTATTGTGCCCAAAAAAATAAGTAAGGTAGCCAATTCTTATGGTAAATCGTCTGCTCTTTCTGGTAGTCATGTCTAAATTTACAAAAAACTTAAGCTTCCTCATGAAAACTCAAAATAAAAACTTCTTTTTCACATTTCATCAATTTGGCATTTTTTGAAAAAAAATTTTTTGATCTTAAATCATACCTACTAGTATGTAGAATACGAGGTTAGGAGGACGTAATGGGCCGACAAACGGTTTGTCGCCAGTGGTACTTAATGTACGGCCTGAACTCCCAAAAAAAACGTAAGCTTCCCCATGAAAACTCCACATTTCATCAATTTCGCATTTTTTGAAAAAAAATATTTTGATCCTAAATCATACCTACTAGTATGTAGAATACGAGGTTAAGAGGACGTAATGGGCCGATAAACGGTTTGTCGCCAGTGGTACTTAATGTACGGCCTGAACTCCCAAAAAACGTAAGCTTTCCCATGGAAACTCCACATTTCATCAATTTCGCATTTTTCGAAAAAAATTTGTTTGATCTTAAATCATACCTACTAGTATGTAGAATACGAGGTTAAGAGGTCGTAATGGGCCGACAAACGGTTTGTCGCCAGTGGTAATTAATGTACGGCCTGTACTCCCAAAAAACGTAAGCTTCCCCATGAAAACTCAAAATAAAAATTTCTTTTTCACATTTCATCAATTTCGCATTTTTTGATCTTAAATCATACCTACCAGTTGTAGAATACGAAGTTAAGAGGACGTAATGGGCCGACAAACGGTTTGTCGCCAGAAGTACTTAATGTACGGCCTGTACTCCCAAAAAACGTAAGCTTCCTCACGAAAACTCAAAATAAAAACTTCTTTTTCACATTCATCAATTTCGCATTTTTTGAAAAAAAAAAAAAATATATATATATATATATATATATATTTTGATCTTAAATGATACCTATCAGTATGTAGAATACGAGGTTAAGAGGACGTAGTGGTCCCGACAAACCGTTTGACGCCAGCAGTACAAAATGTACGGCCTGTACTGCCTAAATAAAATAAAAATTGAGTTTTCATTATAAAGTCCCCAGTTTATCAAATTTGCTTAGAACTAACTTCACATTTGACGGCACATCAGATAGGTGCAAATTTTATCATGAAAATTCAATTTTTCTTTTATTTTGGTAGTACAGGCCGTACATTAAGTACCGCTGGCGTCAAACCGTTTGCCGGTCCATTACGTCCTCTTAACCTCGTATTGTACATACTGATAGGTATGATTTAAGATCAGAAAAATTTATCCAAAAAATGCGAAATTGATGAAATGTGCAAAAGAAGTTTTATTTTGAGTTTTCATGGGGAAGCTTACGTTTTTTGGGAGTACCGGCCGTACATTAAGTACCACTGGCGACAAACCGTTTATCGGCCCATTACGTCCTCTTAACCTCGCATTCTACATACTAGTAGGTATGATTTAGGATCAAAATATTTTTTTTCAAAAAATGCGAAATTGATGAAATGTGGAGTTTTCATGGGGAAGCTTACGTTTTTTTTGGGAGTTCAGGCCGTACATTAAGTACCACTGGCGACAAACCGTTTGTCGGCCCATTACGTTCTCCTAACCTCGTATTCTACATACTAGTAGGTATGATTTAAGATCAAAAATTTTTTTTCAAAAAATGCCAAATTGATGAAATGTGAAAAAGAAGTTTTTATTTTGAGTTTTCATGAGGAAGTTCAAGTTTTTTGTAAATTTAGACATGACTACCAGAAAGAGCAGACGATTTACCATAAGAATTGGCCAGCTTACTTATTTTTTTGGGCACAATAACGGTTGAGCAATTAAAACAAAAGTTAGTGTTTGGCGCACAGCCCTAAACTTCGGACAGTTGTAGAGAAAAGGCTGGGCGAAGAAGAGGTCTGAAAATTTGGCTCCTAGCTTGTATTACCAAAGGGTACAGCATACTAGAAAATCAGGACTTTTAAAAAATATCGAAAAAAAAAGTTTGGCCGTTCGCGTGAAATGACCCATTTATTAATTTATTGAAAAATGTTATTGAGTATCATACTACAGTTGAAACTTTCAAACCCACCTTCAATAGACATACTCCGTGGATTACAAATGGTCTAACGATTTCTACTAAAAGACGCGATAAACACAAGTTTAGCAAATTAGTTAAACAACCCTACAGTAAACGATTAAAAGATTACTATAAAAATATTGAAATAAGTTGAAATACATTATTAGAAAAACTAGAGACACAGTAACATTTCCAACAGAAAAAGAGTTTGCCAAGTTGGGTGGGTAGTATAACTTCCTCACATATTGTAAATGGACGGATTAGTAGAAGAACAATTATTTAACATCCGACAGTTCTGTTAGTGGCGAAATGTTGGGTGGGCAATGTAGCTTCCTTACATATTTTAACATGGAAGTATAGAATTAGATGAAGTTTTATTATTTCAACATACTCTTTATTTGGTAGCCCTTCTACGTAGATGAATGGCCTATCTAAATTAAAATAAATATAAAAAAATATAAAATTAATACCTATGAATATTACTTTCCAAGATTTCATGTGAAAATAGGAACTGTACAAATACGAATCCTACGAATTTTCAAATTTCCACCACCAACCCAACCAAGGGCTGTAGGTTTCGATGGTATAGGGACTATATCCCACAACGAGCGAGCGTGAAAAGCCACCCCTAGCGAGCGAAGCGAGCAACATTCCCTACACAGGTCGGATTTCAACGGTGTTTTTCCTACCAACTCGGGATGGACTATTTATATCCCATCGCATCTATACATTCCACAGAGAGTGAGCGAAGCAAGCAACATTACCTACACATTTCAAATCACCCTTACTGATCCACCGTTTCCTATCATTCTACATGTCCCACTCGACACTAAAGACCATCGGATCTATACAGCCACCGAGCCAGTGAAGCGATAGAGAAAACTGGACTATCTATTTATAAGAATGAAACTCCGTGTGTTTGTCTGTCAGTTTGTCTGCCTATGCTATGCATGGCCGAAAAACTGAGTGGGGGTGTTTATGAGTGGGGGGATCTTCTTGGATGTTTCAGAAAGGGGCATAAGCGATTTTAAAATTTTCTAATCCCACCCAAAACATGGGGTGGAGGGCGGAAAGGGCGTGGAGCCCCTTTTATGCGCTTTTTTTCCTCCAAGCCCTCGTTCTTCTACCACTGCCTCATTAAAATTTGATTGAGAACACTTCGTATGTCTACGACAAAGTTACGTTACTGAACTCGTAGAACACGATGGTGCCTTCAAAAGTGGCAAAACATACTGTCGAGTTTAGGCTACAAACTAAATTAACTTATACGAAAACAAGTATTTGGTTCAAGACTCAAAGCACAACTATGCTTTTTTATTAGTAACACAATAACATAACTGCATAATTGCAATGCAACTTCCTAGAAATAATAATCACTGTAGTCATTCCCTTACATCACTCTCCCTCCCCGTAGAGCTCTTGCAAGGAGCTAGATGATTTGCATGCACCACTCGACGTTTTCCGCGAGGGATCCGAATGCGGAAAACCACGTCACTTATTGCCTTGATAATTTTACAGGGTCCTATCCACTCCAATTGAAGTTTGGGACAGAATCCAACTTGGCGACGTGGCCAGTAATACCAAACTTTATCTCCTTCTGTAAATCGTGGAGCTCTGCTTCTGACATCATAGCGGACCTTGCTTTGATCTGCAACATGTTTTATTTGTTTTTGAGCCATGCCATGTAAGGTCGTTAACTTTTTTCAAAGCTCGTGGGCATAAGCCGACGCAAGGGTTCTCTCCTCTGGAATCTTACCCACCAGTAAGGTACATAAGGTAGCCATATATCCCAGTCTCGCTGATTTCCATCCACCATCTTGGCCAACATTTCCCATAAGGAATGGTTGAACCTCTCAACCAGTCTGTCACTCTGGGGTCTTCCAGGAGAAGTCCTTGTCTTATAAATTCTGAGCAATCTCATAACCTCCTTGAAAACTTCGGATTCAAACCCTGTGCCTTGATCAGAGTTCAGCTCTATTGGCACCCCAAAACGTGAAATAACTGTCTCTTCCAGTCCACGAGCCAATGTCTCAGCCTTGATGTCACTAGTTGGAAAAGCCTCTGGCCATTTTGTAAAATAGACAATAAGCACCACCACATATCTATTCCCCTGCTCTGTCAGTGGGTAGGGATGTCCATTCCTACCCTCTCAAATGGGGTAACAGTTACATATGTCTGCATAGGAGCTCTAGTCTTGGTATTTCTTCTGCGCCTACAAACTTCACAATTTGCACAATGAACTTGAACAGCTCCCTGAAGACCTGGCCAGTAGAACTTCATCCGTATCTCACTCAGTGTTCTACTTTTCCCAAGGTGTCCCATGTTATGGGCTGCCATCAGAACTTCCTGCCTCCGGTATTGTGCACAAGAACTTGCTCCACTGTCTCTGTTTCAGTTTCATTCCAGTCGTACAAGGACTCCGTTTGATATTTTCAGATTTCCAAACATTGCCCAATAGCCTTTAGTTGTTGCACTAGTTTGGGAAATGTCATTCCAAGATGATCGTTTCCCTTCTTGGGTCCACTTGAGCACTGGAAGTTCTGGATCGGCTTGCTGAGATATGGCCCACTGCTCTCCTTCTGACTCCACCCATACCTTTGCACATCAATTGCAGCTAAATTTTTCTGTTCCAGTCGGGCACAATGTTGGCAGCCAGAATCAGTACATGGCTTCTGAACAAGGCGTCTTAAAACTGCGTAACCATTGCAAAGCAGCATGATCTGTTCTCACCATGAACTCAGCACCACTCTGGAGACCATATGACTGAAAGTAACGCAGTGCTTTGACTAGGCTTAGCAATTATCTTCTGGTCACACAATAATTTCGTTCCTGCTTTGATAGACACTTGCTGAAATAAGCAAGGACCCTTTCTTCTCCATATTGTACTTGGACAACACTGCACCTACTGCTCGTTCACTAGCATCTGTGTCCAATATAAAGACAGCTCCTGGTATTGGATGGCCCAGCATAGGGGGATTCGTAAGTGCCTGCTTAATGTCATTAAATGCATCTTGACATTCCTTGTCCCATTTGAAATCACCAGAGACATCTTAAAGTTTGTACAAAGGCGCAATCCGATGAGCAAAGTTTGAGATGAAACATCTGTAGTACGAACAAGACCCCACAAAGGTTTCGCACCTCCTTGACAGTGGATGGTATAGGCAATTCAGCAACTTTAACTTTCTTCTGAGGGCCAGCAGCTATGCCTTGTCCAGATATAATGAACCCCAAGTAAGAGACCTATCTAGAAAACCAATGGCATTTCTGTGCATTCAGCTTAACACCAGCCCTTCCGAAAAACGAGCAGGACTCTCATCAACCAAGCCAGATGCTCTATGAACTCAGAATTGTCCACCAGCACATCATCAAGGTACACCTTGACTCGACCTTGCTGAATCTCTTCTCGAAGGACATCGGTCATCGCTCGTTAAAACGTTGCGGGTGCATTGCACAATCCGAATGGCATAATTTAAAGTGTCAAAGGCCTCGAGGTCTGCAAAATGCAGTTTTCTCTCGGTCTGCCTCAGCCATTGGGATTTGCCAGTATAGCCTCTGAAGATCTAGAGTGGAAAATCAAGAACTCCTGCAAGCCAGGTTGTTAATTCATCAACCTTTGGTAATGGGTCAGAATCTTTCCTTGTTATCGCATTGAGCTGGCGGTAGTTGATGCAGAATCGAGTGGAACCATCTTTCTTGGGAACTAATACAATAAGACTTGCCCAGGGGCTTCTTGATGGCTCAATCACCTCTATCTATTCCATTTCTCTTACTAACCGTTCAACTCTCTCTAACTTATGAGGTGCAATTCTTCATGGAGGCTGACGAATGGGGGGGATGATCTCCCACATTGATATGATGTTCACAACTATTGATACACCCAAGATCTTTACCAGATGACAAAATGACAAAAACAACAATTTCATGAAATTTCCCAAATTTCCTTCATATTATATTTCTTTGGTCTATTTAAGATGGGAAAAACTTTATTTCATATCCCCATCACAAGCAGTTGCTCCATAAGCAATAATTAAAAATATCAAACATTTCAGGTCTTCCCCCAACCCCACCCACTGATTGACCCCTGTATGGTGATGAAAATGCACTAGAAATATTCAATAATATATGCAGATAACCTACCTAAAAGGTGAAAATTAAAAAGAAATTTATGAAACTGCATTTGCCAAAAAAGCCGAACGGGCACTTACTGGAACCACTCGGGCTTCATTCTGAAGAAACTTTTTGTTTTAAAAATGTATTTTTTATCTTAAATTCGCAATTTCTCCATTAAAACACACAGGAAATTCGACGAAAATGCTTTCCAGTATGTAATTTGAGTGGCTGAATCCGATTTTGAAATCCGTTTTGCGCTAAGACACTTCGTTCACGGGATATACAAAATTTCATGAATTTCATTAAAATCTCCCCAAAACGCCCTTGGAAATTGTCCAAAATTCACCAAAATTAGTACCCTTGTATTTTTCGATGCGCTGAGTCCAAATTTGAAGTCCATTTTGCTCTCAGAAGCTGCGTTCGCTAGATTCCACAATTTCATGAAAAATTCGAAAAATAATTCTTTACGCCATTTCTACAGAGTTTTTGAAGGGTACATAAATAATTGGGAGGTCCCAGCTTACATAGGTGCTTCGGAAACGTATAAAAAATAATCCGACCATTTTGTATGAGACCTCTCTACAGCCCCTGGAATTTGATTAAAATTCATCAAAATGTCTAGGTAAATTATGTTTTTGAATCCGAATTTGAAATCCGTTTTTTCTACGACGTTTAGTTCTTCAGATATATTAAATTTCATGAATTTCATGAAAAACTCCCAAAATTCATCTTGGAAATTGTTCAAAATTCATCAACTTGTGTTACATTATGGAAATCAGGGCACTGAACCCGAATTTGTAATCTGTTTTGCTCAAGGACGCTCCTTTTACCGCATTTCTGAAATTTCATGAAAATCTCCCCAAAATGCCCCCGAAAATTGTTTTAAATTCATCAGAATGTGTTCTTGTAGGTAAATTGAGGCGCTGAATCTGAATTTGGAACCCGTTTTGTTCTACGCCGTTCCATTCACCGGCAAGTGACAAAAACCACAATTTCATGAAATTTCCCAAATTTCCTTCATATTATATTTCTTTGGTCGATTTGACATGGGAAAAACAAAATTTTATATCTCAATCACAAGCAGGTGCTCCATAAGCAACAACTAAAATTATCAAACATTTCAGGTCTTCCCCCAACCCCACCCACTGATTGACCCCTGTATGGTGGGTAAAAAAAAAAAAAAAAAAATTTACCAAACTGAATTCGCTAAAAAAAGTCGAGCGGGCACTTACTGGAACTGCTTGGGCTTCATTCTGAAGAAACTTTTTGTTTTAAAAAACGTATTTTTTATCTCAAATTCGCAATTTCTCCATTAAAACATAGGAAATTCGACGAAAATGCTTTCTAGTGTGTATTTTGAGTCGCTGAATCTGATTTTGAAATCCGTTTTGCGCTAGGACGCTTCGTTCACGGGATATACGAAATTTCATGAATTTCATAAAAATCTCCCCAAACGCCCTTGGAAATTGTCTAAAATTCACCAAAATTAGTATCCTTATATTTTTCGAGGCTCGATCTTCTATCCGTTGCCACATTAAAATTTGATCGAGAGCACTCCGTACGTCATCGAGAAAATTGCGTTTCTGGATCAGTAGAACGCGATGGTGCCGTCAAAATTGCCGAAATATGATGTCTTGCTGGATAAATCAGCGACAGTAGGCGGGAAACGACAAAAAAAAGTGTTCTCCGCTATGTTTTTTCCCGCCATAGACACAGTCAATGTTTGACGGTCTTGGTTCGGGTTGGTCTTGAAATGTTCGTTGCAGTTCCAATTTGGTCACATGCGAGTTTAGATACATGAAATATTCTCATCCGATTGTAGTGAACAAAAATGTAGACAAGCTACATTTTGAGCTAGCGCGCTCTTCCTATTTCGTCGAAAGTTATGTAGGTCTGAAGTTTGACTTCGAACCTGTCTCTTGATTTAAAAGACACATCCAACAGAAAAATAGACGGTAAAAACGATAGCCCTTCTACGCAGATGAAATAATGGCATATCTTTATTAAACCTAATAAACTTTTTGTGGTTCCACATAGTTTTATAAGATTTAATTTGTTTGAAAGTAATTCCTACTGAAAAAAACGTTTGCCAAGTTGGGTGGGCAGTATAACTTCCTCACATATTGTAACATGTACGAATAGAAAGGGAAAGGGATAGCCCTTCTACGCAGATTAAATTATGGCCTACCTTTACAAAAATAGACGAAGAAAACAAATACGAGCAAACATCTGACAGTTCTGTTAGTAAATGATCTTATAACTAAAATTTTGGTGGTTCCACATGAGGTGCCGCATTTGACAGTCATTTCCAACAGAAAAAAAAGTCTGCCAAGTTGGGTGGGAGGTATAACTTCCTCACATAGAGAACGCACCGAATTATTATACAGCAGTCTGCAGTAAAAATAGTACTGATATGTTCTTAAAACTAAACTTTTCTTAGTTCCACATAATCTTTCGTGGTCTCTCTTGAAAAACATAGCTGGAGGTGACGGGTGTGAAAGTAATTTCAAAAACAAAAAAAGTCTGTCATGTTGGGTGGGCAGTTTTGTAGCATAATTCTAAAATGTTCGTGGTTCCACGTGATCTCTATGGCCTTCTTCGCAGATAAATGGCCTATCATAATTAAACCTAATAAAATTTTCGTGGAACCGCATAGAAAACGCAGCAATTATTACACAGCAATTTATTATTTTTTGTTTTGCCCCTTTTATAAACTTTATTTACGTATTTTGTTTTCATTATTTTAACATGGATATGTTTTTGGGCTGGGGTTCATTCTAAAATTTGCGTAACGACACCAAAATTTGTGACGACCTGGCACTTTAGATTATTATTAACTCGAAATGTGAAGGCTAGGAAAATCGTAGTCGTCGGGTTTCATAGTAGGAAAATCGTTCGCCACTTCTTGGAATGCTCCCATTTTATTACAACATCTCATGACCTCTATGACATTGTAGTGTCAAGGAATGCTGATTTATTACTCCAAGTTATAAACTAATATTGTTTTGTAACCATAATGGAATAATCTTGTGAAAAGAAGGCCCTACATGGTTGATATACAATTGAGTAGTAGGTACCTACTGGTAAGCAGTAGGTACTAGACATATCCATGATCTTTTGTTTTTCCCATCAAGGGAGAAATTATGTATATGTTATGAGGATATTTTTTATTTCATTCCCTTGGGATTGTCTATAGAAAGGGATTGTAAGTAATTTTCAAATGTTCCACCCCCACCTGAACCATGGGCTGTTGGTCTCGATGGTATGGGTACTAACTATATCCAATCGCATCTATGCATCCCACTGAGAGCGAGCGAAGCGAGCAAACATTCCCCACACATTTCAAATCACCCTTAGTGATACACCGTTTCCAATGATTCTACATGTCCCACTCAACAGTAATGACCATGGGATCTATACAGCCATACCGAGCGAGTGTAGCGAGCGAGAGAACTAGGCTAGTATAATAATTTACCTCTTCACGTGCAGGACGCTAAAACATATCTCTTGGCATATGATACGTCGATATTGGTTTCTGGTTAGTCCTGGAACGAAGGTATACACTAAAGCTCATGACGCTCTGGATTCATTGAATAACTGGTTTTTGGACAGTTACCTCACGCTAAATGCAAACAAAACTAAATACATTTAAGTAGGGAGTAAAAATTAAATCGTAGAAAATATGAGTCATAATATGATATTAGTTTAGAAAAATCCGTTTGAAAAATTAGTTTATCCATCATGGATAACTGTTTAGAAAAATCGTGTTGTACATGTGCGACTTTGGAGAGAGCATTTACCTATCGTTATCTGGGTGTACATATTGATAATAAGTTAACGTGGTAATCACATTTAGACATTATACATGAAAAAATAAGGAGATTTTCGTTTTTGTTTTCTAATGTGAGGAATGTATTCAGGAATGATAAGCTTAGTCTTTCATATATTATTCTTTGGTACAATCAGTCTTACAATTAAACCGTTAAATATAATTCAAAGGTCCATTATGAAAATAATAATGAGAAAGCCACACCGATATCCGAACATCCAACTTTATGAAAAATTTAGAATACCTATTTACCCCTCGTCAGTTATTTGTAAAATCACTTCTATCAGTGTTCCATCGGAATCCAGGCATGATAGGAATGCTTGTGACCATGATTATGAAACAAGATTTAGATGGGAGGGAAATGTAGTTAACCCAAAGCCATCTATGGCGCTAACCACGAGGAGCCCATCCTTTATTTTGTATATTTTGTACCGGTCTATCGACGGAAATTTGAGATCTCCGCAACTTCACTCCCGCGCTGCTTATGAAAAAATAATATAATAAAGGTGGGTCAAGCTTGGACACAGCAAACGTGAAGCTGTATTCAGTAGTACCTACACTGTATAAATTTAATCAGTATTAATTATTATCTATGTACATGATGATAGAGATTCATTTTAAAAGTATCTTAATTTTTGTAATTCTCCCATGTATAAGATGTGAATAGTTACGAAACTCAGCTCGGAACGAAGCTTGCTTGATACATAAGGGCTATTGCCTTTCATCTAGCATTAGGTATATTGAGATATATTCCTTGTAATTAATTGAAAGTGATCTTTGTGAAAATTCAATAAAATAAATAAATAAATAGAAATAAATGTCATTCGAAAATTTAATTTTTGTCGCTCTTATTACCAAATTACTAAACAAATTTAAATAAATATATAAATTGAAATAAATATAACAAATTGAAATGAATATGATCATGCAATATTGTTTTCCATGATTTATCGTGAAAATAGGAACTGGAAATATAGGGATCCTTGATAAATTTTGAACTACCTACTTTTTTAAACAGCTCGAAAGGGATTCTGTAGAACATACCTACCTCAATCTTTGCCTGAAAATATGACAATTCAAGGTACATGCCCATAGGCGGGTAACTGAGAATAACAAATTAATCACAATGGGCCAGCAAATTGGGGCGTAATATTCCACAGGTACCTACTTACTTCTACTATAAAAACTTGGTAATATCACTACCGATTTTAGATTATTCAAAAGCTCAAAAAATAGTATTTTTGTTACAAAATAACAAAATATATATAGTTTTTTTTTTTTTTTTTTTTTTCAAAAATATAGAATGATACTATGAATTATATATGTCTGGCCACCCTAGGCTTAGGAGGCGCAGAGCCGATGTAGTCTACTTCCTCCATTGTCCAAGGTATATGAGTATATAGGCAGCTTACAGGCACTGCCCTCTGTTTTTCCAGTCATCCGCGTGGAGCGCATGTGTGTCAAATTTTTCGAGTCTGTCTACTAAGACCGAGAGCTTGTTGTTGTCTCCAAGATTAATGCTTGCTGGGGGGGATAGCAGAAGTTATTTCAACTTTTAGCGTTGTGATTATGACAGATGGGGTTAAATTCCCCGTGATGTAGCGCATTTTATTTAGAGCGAGTAAAGGAAGGAATCCGATTGTTGTGTCATCAAGAAGTGTTTTGGGATTTTTCTACTAAGGTAAATGGCTCTCTCGGCCGAATTGCAATTCTGATTTGGAATAAGCACTAGGTACTTGAAACGTAGCAGAAACAGTATATTGAGCAAAATAATTGTTTTCTCAAGTTGCAAAAACGGAAGTGCATTATTCAAGGAACAATACCAGAATATTTGAGACGCGGCTTAAAGAAAAAAAAAAAAAAAAAAAAAAAAAAAACGGCTCTTCGGACCTTGCCAGGGGACAAGCCCCCTCTGGACCCCATAATGGTTACTGTTTAGACCCTTCGTCTAAAATTCAAGAAACATGGAAGATACTTTAGCCGTGATTTTAAAAATGGACATTACTTTCCACTCTGTTGGGATGTTAGGAAAGTAAAAATGGACATTACTTCCACTCTGTTGGGATGTTGGGAAAGTAAAAATGGATATTACTTTCCAATCTATTGGGATGTTGGGTAAGTAAAAGTGGACATTACTTTCCAATCTGTTGGGATGTTGGAAAAGTAAAAATGCACAATACTTTACACTCTGTTGGGATGTTGGGAAAGTAAAGGTGGACATAAGTTTCCACTCTGTCGGGATGTTGGGAAAGTAAAAATAGACATTACTTTCCACTCTGTTTCGGATATTGGGTAAGTAAAAGTAGACAATACTTTCCACTCTGTTGAGATGTTGGGAAAGTAAAAATGGACAATACTTTTCCAATCTATTGGGATGTTGGGTAAGTAAAAGTGGACATTACTTTCCAATCTGTTGGATGTTGGGAAAGTAAAGGTGGACAATACTTTCCACTCTGTTGAGATGTTGGGAAAGTAAAAATGGACAATACTTTCCAATCTATTGGGATGTTGGGTAAGTAAAAGTGGACATTACTTTCCAATCTGTTAGGATGTTGGGAAAGTAAAAATGGACATTACTTTCCACTCTGTCAGGATGTTGGGAAAGTAAAAATGGACATTACTTTCCACTCTGTCAGGATGTTGGGAAAGTAAAAATGGACATTACTTTCCACTCTGTTGGGATGTTGGGAAAGTAAAAATGGATATTACTTTCCACTCTGTTCAGATGTTGGGAAAGTAAAAATGGACAATACTTTCCACTCTGTTGGGATGTTGGGAAAGTAAAATCTAAATCCCCGATCATGTTGATTTAGATGAATACGCAAAGCGCAAGACAAAGAGGGACAATGTTGACGCCGCAATCCTGTAATCTGTGTTATATATAAAAAGACGGATGTTACAGAAGCGGTATTACGGCACCTGTGCCCTAATACTGGATCTGGTCACCTGTGCCGTAAGACTGTAAAAGTATATATATTATATATATATATAAATATATATATATATATATATATATATATATATATATATATATGTTGAAAGGATTTTGAATAATACCAAATTTACCCAATTCAAGCGCTGGAAATTGTATTCAAAAGTAATTTCACCCCTTAAATTTTTTCATGAATTTTTGAGATATCGAAGAACTTGGAGAGCGTTTTTGAGGGGCCTAATACTAAGTTTTATGTAAATAAAAAACACAAAACATTCCCACATTTTTTGAATAAACAAAGGGGGAACTATTGGTAGGTACTTATAAATAACTTAACATAATAACTTGGTACTTTTTCACCTTTTATTGCCGAGTAACATCTCATTTCAACGATATGCATAAAATGACATCTCATTTCAGCTCTGAGAATGATGTTGAAGCACGAGGTTTTAAAATTTTTTTTTTTGGTATATTTATGTATATAATTGGTAAAGGAATTATTGTTGACACTTAACTTATGTATTTGTATTTCAGATTTTTTAACTGATCTTCCCAGGCGATGAGTGACCAACGTTATGCCCCTCAGATGTGACAGTAAGTAAGCCTATAGGACGTCAACACGAGTGTAAAAAAAAGTTGGATTGTTGAAATAGAACAAGATTTTCCTTAAAATTAGATCAAAATAAACAACTTATAATGAAAATCCAATGTCAAAGAATTGATTGTTACAATAATAATTATTGTAACAATTGTAGCAACTATAATTATTATAGTTGCTATTACACGGTTTATAACTAGCATCATAAAAAAGGTCTTCTGTCCTTAAATTGGTTTTTTAAATTCAACTCCAACGTTTCTCCCCAGGAACTGGGTCTTCTTCAGGGAGATTAATATTCGGAAATATAAAATATCTACTTACTTATAGTTTTCTTTTTGTTCTTGCTAATAATCGAATTTAAAGTTATGAGTTTTTAAAAAAATCAAATTTGATTTTTAATTTAAAAAACTCATAACTTCAAATCCGATTATTAACATGATAATCGAACTTAAAGTTATGAGTTTTTTAAAAATCTAATCTGATTTTTAAAAAAACTCATAACTTTAAATTCGATTATTAACAACAACAAAAAGAAAACTATAAGTGAGTAGATATTTTACATTTCTGAATATTAATCTCCCTGAAGAAGCCGCAGTTCCTGGGGAAAAACGTTGGAGTTTAATTAAAAAACCCAATTTTTAGGACAGAAGGCCTTTTTTATAAAGCTTGTTATAATCTGAACTGTCCGAATAAAGAAAAGTTTATTACTCGGTTTACGCCTGTGATTTCCAGTCTCCAGCGAGCACGAAATGGAAGAAACAAAATTTTCTTATTTGATTCGGATTTTAATCACCCGCGCTCACGATGCGTTTTCATGGATAAATCGTTTGTCGCGCTGGAGCAATCAGAGAAATGAGAGATGATTAGTTAGAGAGGTTTATTATGCCGGACAGATCCGGTTGGTTATGGGGAGGGATGGGGTTGATTAGGGTATTTCAGGGTGGGGTTTCTACTGAGGACAGTTAAAAGATAATAAACCACCGTGCTGTGTCGTGATGGGGTATTCCAGAGGGTCAGAATTGTGAATGTTTGACCACGAATTCGGATTCACCGCCCTTGAAAACCCCCATCTACCAATTTTTCGCGCGAAAATCCTTCCACGGCCAATAACAAATGCAATTTTAAAAAATCACAACCTCTACGTCACTGAAAAAATAAAATGAGAAGTTGGGACAGCACGATGTTAAGCTGTTTTCTGAAGAATTCTCTAGTAGCGCTGGCGTATCCGTTCACGAGACAGTTTCTTATCACCTATCACTGTTTGCGGGGAACTGTCGGTTTACAATAGAGATATTTTTGCTTAGATGTTCGATTTTCTTCATTGAAATTAGTTTTGAAACATTCTGAAACGATGCCTAGAGTTTAACGTTTTTTTAAACAAATCTTTCAATTGTATCTCAACTCTCCTTAGGATTAAGATACAAATTCTATTCATGTGCCAAAAGATGATCAAGTTTTCCAAATGAAAGGATGACTTCGTTGGCCAGCATTTTTGAGCACAAGAAATTGGTCAAATTACAAAAAAAGTGCTAAAACGGCTACAAATCGTTAAATTCATATTTTTGAGCATAATTTTAGTCAAAAGAAATTCATCAACAGTGATCTAGAAGATCGAAAAAATATTTACAAAAACCGTGCTAAAAATGTGCCTAAACGTCATTAATATTTATCATAGAATCGCTCAAGAACTGACTGGAAATCATAATTTGTAATATTTGCTAGGAAACCTATAAAATATGAAGAAGAAGAAAATGCTAAAAATTCAAAATCGTTTTTAATTTGTTTGAATCGTCGTTGATTTGTTTTGATTATTTGGAACTAGTTTTTTCGTTTTTGGCCATAAAACTCGAAGTTAACAGTTTCTTTGCACTCAAAGTGCTCAAATTCAAGACAATGTAAAATAATAATATGATAATTTATGACAATTCGCTCATACGATCATGCCGCAAGACTGGAACATTTCTCCTGTCCCTGGTTCAAGAAAAATCTCATCGAACGACGCAGCGTGAAGCGGACTGACTCTTCGTGGTGGAGTCCGCCGGCGCACAGTGGTCTGAGGGCGGCAAAAATTCGACTTTTGAAACAGCCGATTTCGACCATCTGATTCATGTTCCTCGTTATATATTAGCCATAGAATCAAATTCATCAAAAAATTTTCCGGGGAAATTCGGTCCCAGGCTGCACCCTGGGACTCAAAGTCGATATAATGAAATTTTTTGCTTCCAAGACTGCAAGGCAGCGGAAGCTTTGTTTTCACTTTCGACGTGAAAAAAAAATTTTTGCTCCAAAATCAAAATTTCCACTCGCATGTTGCGTTTCAGAGCCTCCTGAACAATTTTGGTTCCGTGTCTGTCTGTCTATATGTCTGTCTGTCTATATGTCTGTCTGTCTGTCTATCCGTCCGTCCACATTTCCTTGTAACAGCCATAACTTCCACAATTTTGATCCGATTTTAACCAAATTTTCAGGGATCGTGCGGGTTAAGCTCTAGATGGTCCCCTATCAACTTCATCATGATCGAATCAACGGTGGCTTCTGCGCAGGCGCTAACGTGAATTCCCGGTGACGGTCATAACTCCGTCAATGTTGAACGGATTTCGGTCAGATTTTCAGGGATGATGTGGGTAAGGTCCCTTGAGATCCCATAAGACAATCATCATAATTGCATTAGCGGTACGCTCTGCGCATGCGCGAAAGTGATGTTTTTGTTACGGTCACAGCTTAGTTATGAGGAACATGCGGACTACATCCTGGATGGTCCCGTATTAAAATCAAAATTTTCCGAAGAAGAAGAACGAAATATTCTTGTTACGGTCCTTGCAACAGCCGTAATTTCCACAATTTTGATGCGATTTTCTTCAAATGTTTTGGGATCGTGCGGGTATAGCTCTACATGGTCCCCTATCAGTTCCGTCATGATCGAATCAACGGTAGCCTCTGCGCAGGGGCAAACAAAATTTTCTTGTTTCGGTCATAACTCAGGCAATTGTGAACGGATTTTCAGGGATGATGCGGGTAAGGTTTCTTGAGGTCCCGTATCACATTCTTCGCGATCATCAGCAGCGGTATGCTAGTCGCATGCGCGAAAGTGATGTTTCTGTTACGGTAACAGCTTAGTTATGAGGAACATGCGGACTACATCCTGGATGGTCCCATATTAAAATCAAAATTTTCCTTATTAATTTCATTTATTATATGTACCATTCAGCTTCCAATTTCCCACCTTATTAATTCCCTGATGCCAGAACCGGTCGTTACTAGTTTTCTGGAATTTAATGGTGACGTACTGTGAAGGTCACGAGGAAGCTCATGTGCCATTTCCTTGGCAGTGTATTTTGTAGGTATCTTAGGCGCAACTGAAGGTGGTTGTGACTTAAATTGCATGAGGGGGAAGTAAATTTCGCACTTTTTTATTTTTTTATTAGGAAGCCCAACATAGATAATCAAACTGAGTCAAGAAGAAAAGAAACAAAAAGCGGGATACAATAAAAAAATTTGCGAGTTTTACGTAGTTGTTGTGAATCGAGAACAAAATAAGCGAGGCGCGGAGGTGAGACCTATTACATACCACTCCAGACATTCCCAAGTAAACATTAGTACAAGAATCAATTGCCCATAGCCGCCTGTTCGGTTTTGAAACGACTTTTATAACGATAACTTTATTTCCGTTCATCCATTTATCTGGAATTTTTCGTAGAAATTGAAAGAATCCTTACTCATATATATATATATATATATATATATATATATATATATATATATATATATATATATATATATATATATATATATATATATCAGTTCTCAACCAGTAAACTATTCCACCTAGTTTACATACTTGCTCTTCAATCAAGTATGTTTTTTAAGGGGGGGGGGGGGGGGGGAGTGTGACAGTTCTCACGAGATCCAAGAGAATGCGCTGTGTGTCCGCCGCTTCGGCGCCAGGCGTTAATGTTCTTGAAAGGCTATGGTAGGCGATAGATGATGATCCGGGAACCGGAAAATTATCTTCTCCGAACGTAGCATATATGCTATACTCACTAGTTGCTTTCTGTTCGACAGGTATGCTCGAAAACGTTCCAGCGGGCTGCCTCTAGTTCTATAAAAACCGAGTTTCTGTAGAAAAGTGTAGTGAGGTACTAAGTCGGCCTTGCTCAAGTCCGCCATGCTTATTTCAGTGGTGTATCCCTCCTCCAACGCATTGGTAAACCTGCTGAACCAGTTCCATCATCAAGCTGACTGTGGACCTTCCTCAACAGAACCCATGTTGCTCATTATTCAGGATGTCGTGTTTATAAATGTATCCCTTCAGTCGTACAGTTATTGCAGCCTCGATCATTTTACCCAGAAGTTGGATCTGGTCTATATAGGTCTGAATTTGGAGGTTGGAAATGCAGGTCAGAATGACGTTTTAGAAGTATACCTATTTCTGCCTTCTGGAGTTGTACGAGCAAAAAAAAATGCCCTGTCAACAGGGTGTGAACTTACGATCTTCGTCACACGAGACCGTTATTCTAACCTATGAGGTACAACTCATCTATCGTTCCAAAAGACAATCACAGTACTTCACCATTCACTAGGAAATGCGGAGCGGGAGGTAGAAGTTTCTCATTATAACCGCTAGGAAGCGCTGGTATCATGGACATACTGGGCGGGGGCTAGATCCTCCTGTTTTTCAGACTGCGTGGGACGAAAGACGCTGGCATTGTCACGTCGCCCACTTGTTCTATATAAAACTACGCTTCTGTTTTCCTAGAAGCGGATTACGTCTCACACCGCACAGGGAGTCTGAAATGATGGAAAAGCGGCAAAAATCTCATTCCTCCGCAATAATTGGATGGAACTTCGTAGACTCAAGTTTTTTTTGGACGTAGAGTCCAAATTCAAAGTCAGATTGTGGGCCAGAATTATTGGAGAACTGTTTGGTGTAAATTTTCTGCAATAATGTATGTACATGCCGAATGAAAAAACGCGTTTTTAGGTTTATCCGACTCTGAAACATATAGTAACAATTATGTGGTTTTCGGAATCAATGCAAACTTATCTATAAGAATAGCTCTTCAACTTTTCCAAATGTCTACCATTCTTAACAGCTAAAACGGGTTAAAGCGAATCACTAGAAATTCGGCTATTGCCTCTTGCTGCATGGCTGTACCTTTTTTCATTTCAAAACCTCAAAAAAGTGTCTAGTAAATATTTTTATCACACCAATTAATTTCCTTGATCGAGGCTGTAGAACATAGGGACGAAATGATCACAATAAAATAAACCTAAATCAAAGTGTTTTATACATATATATATATATATATATATAATATATATATATATATATATATATATATATGTATAAAACACTTTGATTTAGGTTTATTTTATTGTGATCATTTCGTCCCTATGTTCTACAGCCTCGATCAAGGAAATTAAATGGTGTGATAAAAAATATTTACTAGACACTTTTTTGAGGTTTTGAAATGAAAAAAGGTACAGCCATGCAGCAAGAGGCAATAGCCGAATTTCTAGTGATTCGCTTTAACCCGTTTTAGCTGTTAAGAATGGTAGACATTTGGAAAAGTTGAAGAGCTATTCTTATAGATAAGTTTGCATTGATTCCGAAAACCACATAATTGTTTCTATATGTTTCAGAGTCGGATAAACCTAAAAACGCGTTTTTTCATTCGGCATGTACATACATTATTGCCTGTATGAATTTTACACCAAACAGTTCTCCAATAATTCTGGCCCACAATCTGACTTTGAATTTGGACTCTACGTCCAAAAAAAACTTGAGTCTACGAAGTTCCATCCAATTATTGCGGAGGAATGAGATTTTTGCCGCTTTTCCATCATTTCAGACTCCCTGTGCGGTGTGAGACGTAATCCGCTTCTAGGAAAACAGAAGCGTAGTTTTATATAGAACAAGTGGGCGACGTGACAATGCCAGCGTCTTTCGTCCCACGCAGTCTGAAAAACAGGAGGATCTAGCCCCCGCCCAGTATGTCCCATGATACCAGCGCTTCCTAGCGGTTATAATGAGAAACTTCTACCTCCCGCTCCGCATTTCCTAGTGAATGGTGAAGTACTGTGATTGTCTTTTGGAACGATAGATGAGTTGTACCTCATAGGTTAGAATAACGGTCTCGTGTGACGAAGATCGTAAGTTCACACCCTGTTGACAGGGCATTTTTTTTTTTTTTTGCTCGTACAACTCCAGAAGGCAGAAATAGGTATACTTCTAAAACGTCATTCTGACCTGCATTTCCAACCTCCAAATTCAGACCTATATAGACCAGATCCAACTTCTGGGTAAAATGATCGAGGCTGCAATAACTGTACGACTGAAGGGATACATTTATAAACACGACATCCTGAATAATGAGCAACATGGGTTCTGTTGAGGAAGGTCCACAGTCAGCTTGATGATGGAACTGGTTCAGCAGGTTACCAATGCGTTGGAGGAGGGATACACCACTGAAATAAGCATGGCGGACTTGAGCAAGGCCGACTTAGTACCTCACTACACTTTTCTACAGAAACTCGGTTTTTATAGAACTAGAGGCAGCCCGCTGGAACGTTTTCGAGCATACCTGTCGAACAGAAAGCAACTAGTGAGTATAGCATATATGCTACGTTCGGAGAAGATAATTTTCCGGTTCCCGGATCATCATCTATCGCCTACCATAGCCTTTCAAGAACATTAACGCCTGGCGCCGAAGCGGCGGACACACAGCGCATTCTCTTGGATCTCGTGAGAACTGTCACACTCCCCCCCCCCCCTTAAAAAACATACTTGATTGAAGAGCAAGTATGTAAACTAGGTGGAATAGTTTACTGGTTGAGAACTGATGCTCACTAATAAATAGCTGCATTGGCGATTGAGGATAAAAAAGATAAATTAAAACAGGATGGGTTCTCAATGAATCTTCATATGAAGTATTCATTGGGTAATTAACCCCCAATCAAAGATTGGAACAATCGGGAATAATATAACTTGCTCAACCGGGAGACTTACAGTAGGGAGCTACCCACTTTGGAGACTTACGAAAATGGGAACTATGCCCTAGGGAAATAACTTGCTCAACTTTGGAGACTTACAGTGGAAGGTGCCCACTATGGGGACTTATGAAATACGATGCCCTGGGTTTGGGAACAATGCCCTTGGAAAAAATTAAGTATATTAAATAGAAATAATATGAGGGGAAAAACTGAGAACTTAATAGCCAAGAACCAATGAAAGTATTTATGTATACAAGGGTAATGGGTATTCCTTCTGGAATACCCGGGCCATGTTTCTTCTGAAACATTAACGCCCCAAAAATAGTGGATCAGATTACTAGGCGTCAGCCGTACATAATCCTAACCACGCTCTGCTACCATGTAATAGACTTAGGCCGCCCCCAGAGGTGCAATGGGGGCCTAAATCCACACTCATAGATAGAGAGGGGTGTGACAGTGACATAAGAGATACACCTCGTACTAATAGCATATATGCTACGTTCGGAGAAGATAATTTTCCGGTTCCCGGATCATCATGGATCGCCAACCATAGCCTTTCAAGAGCGTGAGAATTAACGCCTGGCGCCGAAGCGACGGACACACAGCGCGTTCTCTTGGATCTCGCGGGAACTGTCACAGCATAAACGATTGAAATTATGCGCGAAAAGTGTGATGATTGGTTTTGGGGTATTTTTCGAGGTGAATCATGTAGAGATAAATTTTCATTCGTTGGTGTTCGCATCATTAACTGTTTTTCGGTGTTTTTTCAAGTTCGTATTGCTAATATCATTAAATGAACATCACTACGTGATTCAGCGTGAAAAAATACTCCAAATCATGTATCTCATATGTGGCAATTGAATATCTTAAAAAATTTGATGTTATAAAATATGTGCTCCATTAGCGAATTATTGTGCTCGTTTTTTCGCACTTATCTATTCAAATGAGGGTTATTTATTCTTTCATGAAATTTGGTGAATCCAAATTTGAAATAAAAAAATTGGGGTTCCCACTTGAAAAAACAAAGTAAGTGCGCATTGCATACGTTTCGCGAATATAAAATATGATTTTGTTACTGTTTGACAACACCTTAGGGATTTTTACATTCCTCGTTCTTTTTTCGGTTTCTCCAAAATTAGAGTCTATGAGAGGGGCGAACGTGTCAGCTGGGATACCCAGCAGGGTTACATTTATTATTATTATTATTATTATTATTATTTTTTTTTTTTTAAATAAAACTGCCCTCAAAGCCGGAGCGGGCACATCATTAAATAAAAATTAAAAAAAAAAAAAAAAAAAAAAAAAAACGCACACACACACACACACATACACACTCAATAATCCATATATAGTTTATATATATTCTATTATATGTACATATATGAGTTTGGGAGGTAGCAATTTTATTGCTTCAAGATCTTTCCTATTTATTATTATTAAATTAAATCCGAGCCCTACTCCTCACTGATTATTTACGCCTCATGTACAAATATTAAGTTAAAAAGTCAAACACATACGTGCAATGAAAGAGAATGTTATGTTAATAAAAAGAACTGTTCCGGTAATAAAATATATCACCATGATTTATACATTGGGTTATAAATACTGATGAATTTCTTCCAAATGGTAATAATGATAATATAGGTCCGATCTATTTGAAATCGTTATATTTAATCCTGATTGTTTTGTGTTAGAATCTAAATATTTATGAGTAGGATGAGGAGGAATGAACTTTATATTTAATTATTCCATCCCGGAATGATAAAAAGCTGAAAAACATTATGAACCTCAGGGGTTTCAGAGATTGAATATTAATTATACCGAATTGAAACGGTTTCAAATTAAAATTGTTCACAAATCAACAACTGGCTGCTAAAAAGTATGGAGTAAAAATATGTGCTATAATGTAATATTCGTAACGGGCAACATCGTTTAATTCAGTCTCAATCAACATATATGAGATATTATTATGCTTCGATTTACATTTTTGAACTGCAAACTGAAATTATGAGTCTCGATCTGTGAAATGTAACCGAAATTATTTTACCTTTCAGTAATAATATTGCTCTGTAATCAAGAGAAAACATTGGTAACATTGGTTTTTATGAAAACATTGGTAGGTATGGCCCTTCTGTAATGTAAAATGTATATTGAAGTTTGACTCCCCTAGACGTGCATGATTTTAGGTTGGAAATAAACATGGTACAACAGATTCTTTTTTCTAGTTTTTAGGATCAAATTTGGTTCAAATATATTGAAGTAGACTTTGTAGATGCAAGTATGGCGACGGCTTATTGAGACGCGCACACTTGTGTTCCATCCCTGAGCATCATTCGCTTATTTTGAAAGATCATTCAGAGTTTTGGGATCGAATCGTTTTTTTTTTTTTTTTTTTTTTTTTTTTTTTTTTATGCTCTATAACTTTTTTACGAATATAAATTTCTATAGGATGCACGGTTTAGGAATTGTTTGAGATACATGCATCTTTATGTGTTCGCCGTGTTGTATTCCACCGATTTCGAGATGGCCGAGATGGGGGACAAAGATTTTCTCACTCAGGACGGACTAAATTTTCAAAATCTAATCTTAAACTTTCTCTTAAAATGACTTACTGTTTAAGGCCTAGGCTCCTCGGCTATGCGGGCAATCGCCTCTGTCGCGGTTTTTCTCAAAAGATCAAAGATCAAAGTCCCCTCCCGCACTTATTCGAGCACACACATCCACAAAGGGGTCATCACTTACTTACTTCACTCATAGCATAACTTCTCAGTCCGTTTTGTGTTTGAAAACATTTTTCCTTTTGTGGGAATTTATTTCACCCAAGCTTTTTCTGTGTTGTAAATGTCCATAGTCAATGTAGTTACCTACAACCTCCACTAGTTTCCTGTTTTATTTATTCGTTAGTATTGCGTTTGATTTATCTCATGATTAATTTGCGTTTATTCTTTTTCTTGTAATGTACTAATGATTAATCATGCGATCTTGGCTGAACAAGGGAGTACCGTAGAGACGGGTGACTTGAAATACTTAGGCGATTTTTGGCATTTATTTGTTGATAACCCTGGGTGATGATTTTCCGGTTTGTAATTACTCCGTATTGTGTTGTGGTGATTGTGAAAGGTGAAGGTGGTAAACGATTCGGTCTGGCATGCATTTTTCAATTTTTAAAAATTAGTTGAAGTTTTTGTGTGAAAAGGGATGTTTTTCTACTTCAAACTAGTGCAGAACAAAAATAACTGTCGTTAAAGGAGTAAATAATGATATGAGGGTGGCACGAATACCTATATACCTATACACCTGCCCAGAATTGTCGTTCCCTATCTAGAAGAGAAAGTCGGCTTTTCTCGGATTACTTTTGACATTTTATGTCTTTACTATGGCACATAACTCAAAAAGCATGACGTTACGGTGTGACGAAGAAAGCGTTATGAAAACTTTCTAATGATATTGACGTACAACCGATTCGTTGCTACGGAACTTTAACTTCGCCAGTTATCATCGTACAAAAATCGTTCACCACTCGTTGGATAGCTCTCGATTTATCCAACCATATTACGTTAACCACTGCGAAGTGCGTGGCCAACAAGCTGAGTTATGAGCGTGATTGTTTAAATAATTGTTTACACACAGGTGATCTTTCTCAATAATTTATAAATATTGTGAACATAATTGCAACCGCTTGCTAAATTCTGATGATACGAGTCTGCAACTAAAGACATAAAATGTCCAAATGTGTTGCAGACTCGTATGCAAGCATTTCCAGTTTCCTTTGACATTTTATGTTTTGTAAGGATGACAAAATTGCACATTTCGCACGTGCGCAAACGAGCGCGATTGACATACAGATTTGAATTTTTCGAGAAAGAAATGACCCATCACTCGATTTTATTATTAATCTCTACGAGAAAAACACTAGTTATTCACTCGTTGACTCGCAAAGACTTGAATAAGCCCACATTTAATTATCTGAGATCTCCAGTTAACGATAATGATTTCCAAACACTCTCAAATTAGTATGTAACTGCTCGAGTGACGAATACATGCGCACTCTCTGCTTTGTGACCAAGAAGGAAAAAGTACTCAGTCGTGCAGAATGGCTAATAGAGCGAATTCTCAAGGAAAGTTGTGAATAAAACTGAGTGGACAGCAGTGTTGGGCATAATCTTATCGTCGAATACGAATACGATTGTAATCGCAATAATTATTCGTTTATTCTGAGTCAACTGCGATTATATTTGTATTCGTGTAATCGTATTCGTGTAATCCTTAAAGCGAATTCAACGATTGGAGCCCAGCCTATTTGTCTCAAATCTATTTCAATAGGACGTTCCTCCGAAACGAAAAAAATATTTTTTTTTAAAGATCGGCATAAAACACAGATTTTGTTTTCTGTTTGTCAGTTAGTTTTCTAGTTACATTGTTCCTTGTCTAGTGTTTTGAAATATAAATTTCTTGTGCTATGTTACAATAAATAAGAAATCTACCTGATGATGACTGTAAACAGGTGAAATATATATTTTAGTTGCAATTTAATTGTGGAATAGAAGTTGTGAAGTCTAACCGTATTTAGAAATAAAACGCGTACTCTCAGAAATTGGCAAGAACGAAAAAAAAAAAAATTTATTTTTACTCAATCTTATCGAACAAACAAACGGGTACCTAGCAACTGAACACATGATGTCAAACAATAGATCGAATGGTTAACTAGATTGAATGAATAATTTAATAATAATACGAGTATGAAGCCACAAAGTCATTCACCCAATCTACATAAATGAAAAATTTGAAAGGCTTTCAACGATGTACTGATATGCACGAAGGTAAATTTATCGTAAACTTCTGATTTCATATGCTTTAAAGTTTACATCAGTAAATTATATCTGAAGCGAATTATGTTGAAATTCACGCTTGGTGAAGTATCATACGAATGAGTAGGTACCTATGTGTAAATAATGTCTTTGTCCCAGTTCACTCCGAACCCTTTCCATCCCTTCATCACCAGAACAAAACACAAAGAATCACTTTAAAGCATTTTGGAAGCTTCTGTTTACACTCGGTGACTTGACGGATGACATTGTCTACGAACGTTAAAGCCACCGGATGATTTTATGTTACTCGAGAAAAGCCCAGCCAGATATGAGTTGGAGAGCGGTTGGCCTAGAAAACTTCAACTGTTTCACCGAAGGAATAAAAGGCGGCGGCACTGCGTCGTCATTTGTTATCCGTCCTACTACTCTAAACATCAGCTACTCCCTACTTTCCCTCTCCACTCCCCTGGCCCGCCAGTAGTAGAGAAAGAAACCAGCCTCGAGTGCTAATTCATCTTCGTGGACATCCATCTCTCAATCTTTGTAAGGAATAGACGGTTCGAAGACAGGGTGGAAAGGGTGTGAAATACCATCATACAATTTTCCGTTACATGAGCCAGAGAGGACGGGACAAATCGGTAACAATATCTTGCAGAATTCAGGAGGCATTGATAAATGGGCGGATCCGCCTCATGCGATTCATTCTTGTATCTCATTTTCGTTTCCGATTCAACCAAATAGGTTCTTGTAAAAATAATGGATGTTACTCATTCTTTACTCTTTGAATTCTCATGTTTTCAGTTTTATTTAAGGCTAAACGATTTTATGAACAAGGTCATCAAATATTGTCAAGGTAACGATTTAATGGCAGTAGATCTTTTCTGTTGAACGAACTCCTGCAGTTAGATGGTGGATAGAACAGGTATCCCATTCGGAAAACATGAAAGGTTCAAGTGTCTATAAAAATCCGAAAATTTGGGCTTCAGGGTCCTCTGGTATGCTGCCTATACGCATTGAGGATCAAATCTACATGCTACATAAAGCCAATTCCATCCGGCATGAGCAATGGCAGAGTGAGGTCACTGGTCTGCGTGGTGTCCTTCAGGACTTGTGCCAGGTGGGCCTATTCGTAACCCAACTTCCAAGGAGGGACCGAATAGTGGTCAACCGGGTTGCCACTGGCCATACCCATCTTACTCATAGACACCTGCTTAGCGCAGGAGCTCGAGATGTTGTGTGCGGAAGGTGAGGGGTGATCTGTCGATCCGCCGCTTACTGGAGGACTGCCCATACCTCATGGACCTTCGAGTTCAGCATTGGCCCCCTCAGTAAGTTGACGTTTTATCTGGACCAGACAAGGTCCAGTCCCTGTTGTCGTACCTGAGAGCCGCTGAGCTCTACTACGAACTGTGATTTCATATGGGCATCCCATACAACCCAGGTTCCATACGTGGTATTTTTGCACAACCTAGTCATAGTTTTACTTCACTTTGGCGATTATATGTAGTAAGTAACGCATATTTAGTTATTATCCTATACTAGATCTAGTCTTAGTTGTATCATTTTGTTTTTGAGGTTATTTTTATCCGCTTTAGGGGCTAAACAGTGGTCATCACTGTACTTCTTATTTTATCCTCCTCCGATTTGCCAGTGGTGGTAGTGATGGTACTCCGTTTGGTGGTGGAGGGTAGCATGGCCCCCCTTAGAATCTTGCCACTTGCAGTATCCCTTTGGACACCTAGTTCAATGCCGCTAATGACCATGACCCTTATGGTTGAGGTACAGCTTAAACTACTAAATTTGAAGAAAACAATATGTATATATATATATATATATATTTCGGGAATATATAATTTGACTATCATTATAATTTCAGTTTTCAAGTTATTCTCGAATTGGTTATACAAAACGTTGCCCATGTCGCGTACATCCCATATCAATTGAAGAGAATCAACAATTACAACTACCTACCAATCAAGACACTCTTGGATGAATTCTGCAGTCATTATTATAATCAATTGGATGGTCCGATGCTCTTTTATTTTTGGGAGGTCTGGCATGCTTGGAATAATTTGTCATTCTTAATTTAAAAATTCTCTTACGTTCTGTATATAATAAATCAGTTCGTAAAAGTGATTAACAATTTAACTGTTTTTATTTAGAAATAATCTCACTTCTAAATATATATATATATATATATATAATATATATATATATATATATATATATATATATATATATATATATATATACGTATATTATTCCATCTTCGATGAACTCACTCGATATGAGAAGTGAAAAAGCGAAAAAATGGAATCACATGATTCTGCCTCTTTTTTTCGGCCTAGCGATAGGAAAACGACGCATAGAAAGTACTTTAACTGGTAATTTTGCAGGTAAAAGTTTCTACAACTATCATTATCAGTATTCTATGTTGCTTGTCAGTCACATGAGTTTGGATGTACCGACATTAGAGATGCAGAGTGGCTACCTGCGATTTCACCATTACTGATCCGATCAGCTACTGATCCTTGTCTATCTTAATTGACATTGCCCTACTGGCGTCTCATAGTTTCATCAGCAAATAAAAATATTAATCAACCAAGTGGTACACTGGAACGTCCGGTGTCTTGCCATTTTAGCGGATTCTTGTAGAAAAGAAGCTACTGCAATGGCTCCAAAGAATTAAAGGAAATTTTTTCATCGATATCCGTTTGAGGCATTCCGAATCGAATCCTGGAGTTTAACACTTATATATATGTGCGTGTGTGTGTGTGTGTGTGTGTGTGTCATTCGACGATAACTCTCCTTTGGGATTGAAATAAAATTCCGTTCTTGCACTAGAAAATCAAGCTTTCCAAACGAGAGGATGACACCTTTTGAGCACATTAAATTGGTCAAATTTCAAAAGATGCACTCAAAAAATCAATAAAAATGGCTTAAAACGGATTAAAATCGTTAAAATTTTAATTTTTCCTAAAATATTAGTCAGCTAAAGTTAATCAACACCGAATTAGAAGACTATTAAGTTTATGCTAAAAACATGCAGAAAAATTTACTTAAATTTCATCAATATTTGCTGAAAAATCGATTTAAAATCTGGAAAGCTGCTGAAATCAAATATCTGTTTTGAATCTTACAATATTAATTAGTGCGAGCTTCTTTGCCATATAGTCGGTGGTTAACAAATTTTTTCCCTGAAAACTTTCAAAGTTCAAAACAATGTTACATATTATACTACTGTGAACGACCTCGGTCGCGATTTCTTATTGTTAACACGATCTCACAGAAAGAACAATTAGCTTGCTGGTAGTATAATATGTATAATAGGTACTTGTGAACATTAGAACGGACATTAGAACAGTTTGAGAGCTTGAATATGAAAAGAACAGATAGATCAATCGGAATGTAAAAACCGGGTGCTGGAAAGCAAGCAACGAGCGGAATGAATAAATAAAAAGGTGAGAATGACAATTTGACAAAAACAAAAAATAACAAAAGACGACTTGACAGATGGGTGGCACAACAAAGACTGATATAGACTAAATGGACTCCCCTGCGCGTATCGGCCCGCCCCAAGCGGAAAACGACTGCATTTTCATATTCCTGTCAGCGAGGCTGACCACACTCCCCCCCGGGAATGACGAGGTCCTGACATGGTAACTAGAGCATTCGTCATTCATCTTTGGGCAGTGGACACAAGCGAACAAGCGGGCGTTGAAGTGATGAAGTGGATGTACGAAGATCAGCGACTCTTGGAACTCCATCTTTGCCAGGACGAATTTGGGTGATGACTCCCATAGGCCATTGTAAAGGAGGAGTATTGTCCTCAATGATAAGAACAACGTCACCAACTTGAGCAGGCTTGGTCGGAGTATTCCACTTCAGTTTGGACTGTAGATCTAGAAGGTATTCCTTCTGCCATTTTTGCCAGAACTGATTAACGAGCTGATTGACAAAGTTCCACTTAGGAATAAACCTGGGACTGGTGTTTGTGACGGAACTTTCAGGCAGAGCAGTGAGTGGACGCTGAATAAGAAAATGGCCTGGTGTCAGAACTTCTATGTCATCAGGTGATCCAGACTGGTGAACAAGTGGCCTGCTGTTCAAATGGCCTCAATTCTGGTGGTGACAGTGGTGAAAGCTTGGAGTGTGGGAGTCTGGTTGCGAAAATGAACACGAAGAAGCCTCTTTGCCGACTTGACAGCAGATTCCCATAACCCACCAAAATGAGGGGCTTTAGGAGGGATAAACCGCCACTCTATTCCCCTCATTGACAATCGGTCACTGAGAACATCTCCTATACCTTGCTCAAGAGCAAGCCTGAGCTTGCGGAGAAGGTTGGCAGCACCAACGAAATTTCTTCCATTGTCTGACCAAACAACTGAAGGCACGCCACGACGACCCATGAACCTCTCAAATGATTGGAGAAAGGCATCAGTAGTCAAATCCATGACTACCTCTAAATGAACGGCTTTGGTCGAGAAGCAAACAAATACAGCCAAGTAAATTTCTATGGCTTTTGTACCTCGTAGACCTGAGACACTGACAGTGAACGGACCAGCAAAATCTATGCCAACTTGCTCAAACGGATAGCTGATTTCTATGCGACCAGCTGGCAACTGACCCATGGGTGGCTGGAATGGACGTGGCTTAATTGAGAAGCATCTATTACATCCGGACAGAACTTTTGTTATGAGATTACGACCATTGACAATCCAATACTTGGTGCGTAGATGAGCAAGAGTGGCACGAGGGCCTATATGAAGGCAACTCTCGTGAGCATGACGGATCAAAAGTTTGGTCAAAATATCATGCTGTGGAAGAAGAGCAGGGTGCTTGGTTTCATAGCGAAGTGAGCTCAGCTCTAAACGGCCTCCCACTCGAATGATGCCATCATTTGACTTGAACAAGGCCAGCTGCTTCATGAGCTTTGTGAACGGTCGATCATTGATCAGTGCACCATAAATGTCTTGGAAGTGACGCTTCTGAGCACGAAGAATAAGTACCCTATCAGCTAATCGCAGCTCTTCAGTATTGAGCTGACGGGTTCTTGAATGTGGTTGACGACAGTTCTGAATAAATCGTAAAATCCAGGCTGTGATCCTTCTTAGCCTCGGGTATGAACTATACCGTTCTTCAAATTCAAATGTGGAACTGGTTAGAGCATATGACGCCTTTGATGATCGTATTTCCTCATGAACAGTGGGACAACTGAGGTCTGGACGTATGCGTTTGATCGGCCACTCTGAACGGGGTAATTGGAGCCAAGCAGGGCCTTGCCACCAAAATTGATTCTCGACAAGTTGCTTGGAAGAGCACCTCTTGAAGCAATATCTGCCGGGTTGTCTTTGGTTGGAACATGAAACCAATGAGCTGAAGGAATGCCCTTGAGAGTTTTAGACACTCGGTTTCCCACAAACACTTTCCAGACAGGTGAAGGGTCAGCAGTCAACCAGGAAAGAACAATAGTGCTATCAGAACATGCCACTATGTGATTATCCGGAACCTGACTAAACTGTGGGCGAAGCTTAGTGTACATTTTTGAGAGCAACTCCCCAGCAAGAAGCTCCAACCTGGGAATCGACTCTGATTTCAATGGAGCAATTCTAGCTCTGGATATGACAAGACGAACAGTACAATGATCTTGAACTTGGCTAACATGGTAGATGACTGCGGCATATGCTTTTTCTGATGCATCAGCAAAGCCAATGAGCCATTGTTCTGAACAGGTGACATTTATATGACGTGGAATAGCTAGTTCAGTGAGAGAACCCATGGACTCTGCAATCTGTGACCATTCATGAACAAGGTAAGGTGGAAGAATATCATCCCACTCATACTTAGACTGACAAACCTGACGTTGTATGCCACGAGCATGAACAGACACAGGCATGACCCAGCCCAATGGATCATATATACGACCCACTTGACTGGCCAACTCTCTCTTAGTTTTGACAACTGGTGTAGCAGGGACTTTGAAAAAGAAAGAGTCCGTTTGAGGGTTCCATGCAATGCCAAGCATTTTAAGTGGTTTTTGATCATCATTATTGAAATTGACGGACTGAGCAACATCCAGTCTATGCTCCCACTGGAATGCCTCTAAGAACGCTGGAGGAGTTAGAAGCCCACTTTCTTAGTTCAAACCCACCAGTGGCTAAGAGCTCAATGAGCTGATCCCGGACAATGACAGCTTCAGTACGCCTCTCTCCACCTCCATGAACATCATCTACATAAGTATGGAAGTTTAGCACTTCAGATGCACTTGGAAACTCCTGAGCACCTTCTTGAGCAAGATGTTTAATAACTTTGTTGGCAAGGAATGGAGCACATGTGGTGCCATATGTAACGGTTTGAAGAGCAAAGTCCTTGATTGGATCTTGCGGAGAGGCTCGCCAAACGATGCGGAGCATATCATGGTCCTGAACAAAATGGTTGATTTGCCGGAACATTTGACGTATGTCTGCAATGAACACATACTTATAGGAACGGAATCTGGTGATCATATCTGCTATGTCAGGTTGGAGCTTAGGACCGGCATGTAAGATCTCGTTGAGTGAACGTCCATTAGTAGTTCTTTGAGAAGCATTAAAGACAACTCTGAT
This sequence comes from Adelphocoris suturalis, assembly GCA_030762985.1. NCBI lineage: Eukaryota > Metazoa > Arthropoda > Insecta > Hemiptera > Miridae > Adelphocoris > Adelphocoris suturalis. The sequence continues at coordinate 374,053 of CM061040.1, read as the reverse complement.
TTTTTCGGGTGGATCATCAGAACGGTGAACAGCATGGTGAGGAATATAGTAGTTAGGCTGATCACCAGATGGGGGAGGGACGGGCCTCATGTGTCCTAGTGAGAGATATTCGAACATAAATGCTGTGTAAGCCTTGGCTAAATGGGTTGCGTGATAGTTTAGTCTCTAGCCGATAGAGTTGTCTTAATGCAATGTGACGAGACACACCCAAAGAGCAGCGGTCCTCCGAGAACAAGAGGGGTACAATGTAACGACCATTTTCATCACGTTGAACTTGCTCATTGAACATTTTGTCCGCTTCAATTTCCGCAGGCGACCAAGGTAATACTTCTTCTACAGATTCGATTTCAAACATTTTTCGAAGTAAATCGTCAGTTCTGTGGTCTTGAACTGTAGGAACTGATACAATTTCAGGGGAAGTATTTGGAACGATTACCCACTGAACGTGACTGGGCTGAGAGCCTGAACAGCATGACAGAGACCGGAACAGATTAAATAGTTTCTTATGAGGAAACGTTTCCTCTTGAGGTGGAACAACAGAAAACAGATTGCGAACCACTGGCAAGGCAGCAGATTGAGCATCATTGATCAAATCGTTCTTTTGTAAACGATGGCTGTAACGCCTCTCATTGTCAGAACGAGCCGGTTTCGGAAGCTGAAGAGGAACAGTAACTTGAGACATAGCTTGTGGAATAGCCGTTGTAGTAATGAGAATTTTTCTCATAAGGAGCTTGATTTGATGTAAAACGGTTTTTAAGTACTCAGGAGAGCCGGGTTTTGAGGACCTAGGAACAGCCTTATGAAATGATCGAAACTGTCCATGAGAACTCGTGGTGAATGCACATGACTTAAATTGAGTCTTTTTACCTGATGAGAAGACACTGGAAGATCACTGTCAAAAATTAAAACACTAATCTGATCATTAAATCTCACTGCTGTAGATTGTTTGTGATGAGCCCTACCGAGAACCAACCATCCGAGTTCAGAATTGAGTAACCACGGAGAAGTACCAATGGGTTTGATTATTGGTCCATGTACTAGTTGCATGAACAGGTCAACCCCGAGTAAGACGTCGACCGGACTACGACGGTTATATTTGGGATCAGCGAGAACGTTACGACGTGCGTCAATATGAAACCATAAGTTTTCTTCTATTGATCGAGAAGGGAGTTGATCAATGACACGATCCACGACATGAGCAGTGAGAGGGAGAACACGACCAGATTTTGTATGTAAAAATGCTGAGGCTATGTATTTGACAGGTTGATTGAATTGTCCAACTCCAGTGATCCTATTTGTGGTTTGACGTAAGGCGAGCTTAGTTTGAGTGGCAACATTAAAGGATATGATATTGACTTCAGAACCTGAGTCAAGTAGAGCACGAACAAGGTATTTGGTTTTTCCATCAGGGGAGATCGTTATCACAGCAGTGGGTAAAAGACCATTTGACGTTTGGAACTTGAAATTGGAACGGTACTGAAGTCGAGGAGTATCATCTTGGAGAACGGTTGGACGGAAAACAGTCGCCCTTGCATGAGAAGGGCCGATAGGCGGAGAGGAGGACGAAGAGGGATCCACGCCTGATCTGGCATTATGCCTCAAATTTGAACAATTATAAAATTTATAGTCTTTGAAATTAGAACTTGAACATATTTTATTACTCTTATACATTAAGTGTGACTTGGGTGCCATTGAATGCAAAGACTGTATACTTATCAATTTATCTCTGGGATTGGAATATAAAATTTGATCGTTTTTGGTATGAACCTTATTGTTGCAATGAATACTCTCATTTGAATGCTTCAAGATTTTATTTGCATCATTAGAACAAAGAATATGAGGCGTATCCATTTATAGGTAATGTCAATCGGCTCGCGGAATCCCTTCCACACCCATCTTAATACGACGTGATTGTACGGGGGGCTTCCTTGAATGAGGGAAGGGTACCTAGCCGGAACGCGAGAGTGTTCCCCCTTTTTTTTCACTATTGACCACCCAGAACAAAATGAATTATTATCAGGTTCAGATCCTGACTCAAACTGATCGGATGAACGGGAGCCTAATTCCTCCAAAATTTTGGAGGACCTAGAAGGCGAATGTCGATCTAAGGCGTCGTGGAAGCGTGACGACTGGGGAGAATGACATCGCTGTGAATAAGAGTGAACCCCTGAACTAGAACGATTTGGGGACGGGGAACGCAAGGTCGATAATGCAACATTTTGAGCTCTATCAACCCCTGAATTAGCCTTTGATACTTGATTTTGTACATTGAATTCTTTATCAAGATGTAAAAGTCGGTGATGTCTTTTGCCACAAAAACAGGATCTTGTAGAGATGCAGTCCTTGGTGGCATGCTTGAAAGACATACAGTTCCTGCACAGGTTATGTTCATCAATGAATGATCTCCGGAACGGGATGGGCTGAGCCTTGAAAGAATCACAGCTGTATAAGTAATGGTGATCTTGACAGTAGTGGCAGGTGAGCTTGTCAGGTAACATTGGTTGGTGTACAAATGATGACGACGAAAGGTGATCTGAACTAGTAGTACCAAAGGAGCGACTCCGCAGGTTGCTGATAGGACGATTCTTGGTCTTGTGAGCGGAGAGGATGATTGACGGGACTCAGATTTGCCTTGGGAAAGTGGAACAGCTGATGGGACCATGCGAGCCACCTTTAATTTCTTTTTTGACGAACGAAAATAGATCTGGTATTGTGGGAATATCATCCCGACCTTCCATCTCTTCTCTATTAAATTTGTCCTGTAATTCTATTGACAATGACGGAAACAGGAGTTCGAACATTAGGAATCCTACTTGATCGTCTGTGGGAAGGGCATTTACAGAACGAGTCCAATTTTCTGCCGCAAAAAGGAATTTTTCTAGGTCATGGGCGTTCGAATTTTTCACTTTAGGAATAGATGAGCGGTTGGAGAACGTACGTTGTGCAACTCTATATTTTCCGGTATTTTCCGAACAAAGAGCTTCGTAGCAATTGTGGTAGTCCTCCCCGGTAGCACTACATCCAGAAATAACTGAACGCGCCTGCCCTGAAAGTTTCGATGACAATGACTGAAACTTTATCTCATTGGGTAACATCGGGACATCATGAACGGCAGTATTGAAAAGTTTTATAAAGATTGGAAATTCAGTGACGTCACCACTGTAAACAGGAACGGTCGGAAGCATAACGTTCATAAGTTGAACTGCTTCTAAGATAGAACGGGGCGAACGTGGTTCAGTTTGAATGGCCTGATCAATTGAGACTGATGACTGTTCATCATCCATGGTGAAATAAGGGATCAGTTGGGAACGCAAATCTACGATCTGATCGTTGAGAAGCAGTATTATGCTATCATTCATAGTGCTTCTATCAATTTCATCCATGAGACTTTCGCCTTGATTCAACATAGATTGAACAATTTCCAAAATACCAGCACCAGACGTACTAGTGTCCAATAGAGAACATACTCGCTTTGACCATGAGCGAGCTCGGCGAAAAAGAGTGAGCTCGTCAGATGAACACAGCGCGATAACTTCCTGCGCAAGTGAAATGATCTTGGGGTGGTCGCTAGACATGATTGCGGTAAGCAATGTTGAGTTGACCCGTAACTAAATTTGTATACTAGAAGGCAGTGGCAGTGAACAATGGATGAACAAGATCAGGCCAATGGATGTCGAACAAGTGAAAAATGGGCAAGACTATAGCGCCTTCAGCGGGACGCAGTTAAAACACCCAAGTCACAAGCTAAAGGCTGAATTTCAAATATAGGAAAAATTTCCTCTGAGTGTTGAACAGGAACAGAACGTGGATGACGAACACAGATCAAAGTTAAAAAGCAGTGTTCTACTTACAGTTTTTGCAGAACGTAATCCTGAGCATTTGGTATAAGTACTCACAGAACTTGGGAAACTTCACAGAAACTCACTGCACTGGTTTTAATAGCGCGCGCGTCAATGCGGCTCTGTATTAGTGTCGCACAATTTCGGACTATGCTCGAAATTCACGAAATTCATCCGGGTCACGGCACCAAAAAATGAACGACCTCGGTCGCGATTTCTTATTGTTAACACGATCTCACAGAAAGAACAATTAGCTTGCTGGTAGTATAATATGTATAATAGGTACTTGTGAACATTAGAACGGACATTAGAACAGTTTGAGAGCTTGAATATGAAAAGAACAGATAGATCAATCGGAATGTAAAAACCGGGTGCTGGAAAGCAAGCAACGAGCGGAATGAATAAATAAAAAGGTGAGAATGACAATTTGACAAAAACAAAAAATAACAAAAGACGACTTGACAGATGGGTGGCACAACAAAGACTGATATAGACTAAATGGACTCCCCTGCGCGTATCGGCCCGCCCCAAGCGGAAAACGACTGCATTTTCATATTCCTGTCAGCGAGGCTGACCATACTGTAATCTACAAAAATTCGCTCATACGATCATGCTGCATGGACATTTTTACGTTATCCTCTTTTAGCTAACATCATTTATTTGGATTGGGTGGTCAGTCGTCTAGGCCTCGCCCGTATTTTAGTGGACATTCCTATGGAGCACATTTTCAACGGGTGGTATTCACCTCGATTTCAAGTCCGCCTAAGTGCCCGTTTATCAATTACAGGGATAACTTCCAGGCAAACCTCAGGTAGATACCTCGAGTTTACCCCAACCCCAACCTATCGAACAAATTTGATAGGGCGTCCCCGCAGGTAGCTACCTACAGGTAGCTAACTGCTCAGATAAACTCTTCTGTGGGAAATAGGGTTACCCCAACAACAACAATGATTTCCCCACAAAACAACCTTAACAATGGTATTTTTCATTATTCTTCATATCGAGCAAGAAGTAGATACTTTAACACAACACAACAACAATAACAACTCCTGCTGTTTCGGCTTTTCGTGTGTAATTATTTTTTCTTTAATGGTTGTACGCAGAACGAAGTGAGTTGGTTGTTGGTATGAGTAATTATAGAAATGAAAAAGTAAAATATAAAAGTAAATATGCACAAGTGCTCTACGGAATTCGTTTGCGTACGGAAGTTGTAGAGCATGAAATTCCCCTAGAACTATAGATTATCTTCCAAACTACGGAAGTTTTACGAAAATTTGGAAATCTAGCTAATCTTGCCAACGATCTCTTTCTCCTTGATCTTTTCTGTTCAGTTTTTCGGCTAGCATACCGACTGAAAAGAATTTATGACTGAGGAACGACCTAAAAACGAAAGACTTCTTCAAAAAGATTCTTTGTTGTATATCAAAAACCTGGAAAATTATATTATAGTTTCCTCTGAGGCCCAGATGAATTTTGTTAGGCTGATCGAAGTTTCGATTTGGCCGTATTAACTAGGTATATAAAAACTCAGGAGCACCGAAGTGTTTATTCGCTATTATTGCTTATGAGACTCATTTGAAATGTCGTTGGTAGGTATGATAGTGTGCTATATATTATTGAATTTTTGTAGAAAATAAAGTTATTGCGATGGATCCAAAATTTTTAAATACATATTTTCTATAATTTTCTACATGAAACTTCAACTTCTTAAGTGCCTGGTGAATTTTCTACACGTTACACACAACTCATCACCAGGATAAATCGCTAACTGAGGGGGATGAGCCTCAGGTAAGGATGCCAAGCATATAGCGGTATCTTGCAGGTTAATGTGAGCTGATAGAGTTTGGAATATGAATGCATTGAAAATATTCACCTGGAACTGAGGTCAATGACGTGACTCTCGTAGAAATATGTAATCGTATTATGCTCTTTATTATACATGATATGATCATATTATGTTGTATGATATGAAAGAGCTCTTTAACTGGTGAGTTTGGAAAAACTCGAAAAAAAAAAATGAATTTTTGATTGATTAGGGAAGTCAAACTTTCTGATTGGTTATAGAGGTTCAGCTCTCATCTACCAACAACCCAAGAATCTGAGTGTGATAACCGAACATTCTCTCTTTGAAACTATTTGATGATAGTTCCTGGTCACGTGAAATCTACGGGGAGGTTGAACCAACGAATTTTCCGGTGGAATCAAAGTATATTTAGTTGAGTGATTCGGTATTTGGGGAGATAACTGGAACTGATTGAGCTTACATACTCGAACTTCCACTTCCAGTTTTCTGTCTTCCGATCTACGTCCAACTTTTCGCTCGACCCCGACTTTCTTCCCTTCAAATCGCTTTCATCGCCCTCTCTAATCCACTCATTCAGTTGTGTTTAGCGAAGCTTGGCTTAGTTACAGTAAAAACCTCGTAAAGGTGAAATGGGATTTCCCCACTTTGTTTCACCCTCTCTGAAAAAGCCCAATAAATGTGAAAAAGGGGAATGGCCTATAGCCTGAGCGGTTTCCTTGAGAGAGGCGGAACTCGAGGCTGGTCGGGAAACAAGTAAAACTGAAGAGCAACTGAGGGTTTGAAGTTGCCATTGGAGAGAGAGCTATGTATATAGGTGAATCCTGAGTGCTGTTCATTACTGAAGTTTAATTCTGACCCGTCCTATTTACAAGTGGGGAAAAGGTTTCAACAAAGAAAGGAAAACAGTTTCCATAGCCTTTCACAGACCCGTATCCCACCTATAGATTAAATCCAGGAAACTCCTATTTTCACATCAAGGAAAATGTTACAAGTTGTCCTGAAACAAATCCTAAACTCTTGAACTAATTGGATTTTCATTTCGTCACAGTCCGCTCAAATGGAGATACAAGTGCTATAAAAGTAAAGAGGCCAACTGAAAGTTTCCCCCTCCCCTTCTTTACATTGATCTTTCATTAAATCAACCAACATAATCACAATGGAAAAATATTGGTCACTACGCTAAATTTTCGTACGATTTATATTCGGAAAATCCAAATTATCCTAAATAGTAATTTTTTCCCTAACAGATTTTTATTACACGTCTTCAAGGAATGTTTACTGCTCAAGTTATTATATTTAAATGCTAAGTAAATATTTCCAGTCATACAGCCCGTTCTTCAAATTATTATTTCGAGCGATTCAAAATACGATCTTCTTTGAGGATCTGAATAGAATTTTTCTGTGTGTTGTTTTGTGTGTTTTTGATCAAGTCACTAAAACTGTCACAACTCTCTTAATTTCAGCCATAACTCATATCTGAATCTAATGGTTCAACGGCAGCAAAAACAAGAAACAAGTACTTTTAGAAAAATTTGCGGATTCCCATGTGGGAATTTTTTGGAATATTTTAGCCACTAAGGCAATAGCTTAATTTTCTGAGAATGTTTCTTCTGTTTACTCGATGATTGCCGTATCCAGAGGGTTCGTAAAGTAATATATGCGGTTTGGGGGACTCAGAATTCAATTTTCTTGTGAGAGGCTCCTTGATGTGCGAGGAATATCGCTTCCTGACGGCAGGAAAGGGAACCGCTTGCCGAGTAATAGTTACCGTACCTGCCAGCGATCGTGTCACGTCAGGAAGTATTGTTTCACGGAATCAACGCAAAATGCAATCTTCAACTTTCAGTTCCCAACACGCTCTTTTGGGCCATTCAACTGCCTCTCTATAAATAAGTGGCAATTCTACCATTCTATTGATCTCCAGTCGCCACGCCGTCTATCTCCCATTGTACCTCCTAATTGGGGGGTGGACACGTACGATGGAGACCATCACTCTTCTACTTGGTGAAGTCTCTCTCTCTCGCTCTTTCTCTCTCTTTTAATCTCTCTCTCTCTTCTCTCACCCTCCCTCCCTCACTCTTCCCACCGACCACCCTCTCTTGCTCATTCTTTACTTCCATCATTATAAACATGACGATGGTTTATGTATGTGAAAGTTCCAGTCATGCAGCATGATCGTATGAGCAAATTTTCTTAAATTACCTATCGTATCATAGTATGTTAAATTGTACGGAAATTTGAGGAATCAGAGCGCAAAGAAACTGATAAAAACCAATTTTATGGCAATATGAAAAAACTAATAGTAAATAAAATTTGGCGATTCAAAATTGGATAAATATTTACTTTTTTCAGTTTTTTATAGATTTTTTCAGCAAATAATAATTAAATTTAAGCAGGTGCGTTGTTCACCATAATTTTATGCAATTGTTTTTTAAATTTCTATTAAATTGTTGATAATTTTATTTTACTGAAATTCTTCTAAAAATTATAAATTCAACAATTTTTGGCCGTTTTTGATGATGATTTTTTCTAACAAATTTTTTGAAATTTTACCATTTTAATGTGCTCAAAAAGTGCTGGCCAACAAACGCATCCTTTCATTTGGAAGGCTCGATTTTTAGCGCGAGATCGGGATTTTTATCTCATCCTAAGGAGAGTCATCGTTTGGAACACACACACACACCACAAAAAAACTATATACATATATATATATATATATATATATATATATATATATATATATATATATATATATATATATATATATATATATATATATGCAACAGCGCAAACTCCAGGAATCGTGTCAGAATGCCTCAAACCGGATTTAAATGAAGAAGTTTTTCAAGAATTTTGACTTGAAAATTTTCTGAGCCATTGTGATAGCTTAATTTTTTACGATAGTTCGTTCAAACATCTTCAAGCAGAATCAGGTTAAAATCAATCCGAAATGCTACGAAGTAAAAATATAATCAGGATAGTGTTGTCCTGAAGTACGAAAATTTGAAACGGATTCCTTTCGTATGATCACTCTGCATTAACTGGAACTATTTTTAATGCGGATACCAACCCTACACAAAAGTTCACAATTAGCTCATCCTTATATTAGAAAACTATCTTCCTCAGGAAAAATGCCATGAAAATATGAAAAAGTAGTTATACTTGTTGAAGCAATAAAATTTCTAGCAAGTAGAGGGCAAATAAGACCTGGAAATAGTTGAGTCCAACGTAGCTGTATTCTAGCAAATTTCGATTTCACATATATCTGCGTTATGATATGGAATCGACATGATTTGTATGACATTATGGTTCAATAGGGATCATATATTTAAGGAGATGGTATTATATTAGAATGGGATATACCTTACACATAAGAGTATATATCGTTACTGATAACTGAGCGTTCGCTGACTTTACCATTTGTTCATGAACAATAAAATTCTTAAAGGTCCATATAGGGCTCAGCCTAGAAAACCTTGATTAATTATTCGTCAAAATCAGACAATTAGTTATGCTGGTTACAAAAGTTTCAACTTTCAAACCGGCAGTGATCAAATTCGTAGGGAATGATCAAAATCCTAACGCATCCCTGGATATTTTATTAAAATTTAACGGTGAGCCAGTATACTTCTTGTTTCGTGTCTAACAGGATTACCAGACAGACAGAGATTTCCTACAGACAGACCGATACGACCCCAAATAATTTTAGGACGATCTTGAAAGTAGAAACTTTGATGGAAACACCACATAACGTAGTGGAAAGTAGTTTCAGATTGTGCTTCGGTTATTTGTAACCAATGAGGGTGAATTATGAGCTGTTTACCATATTCAGCTTTTAATGTCTTTCAGATCCCCCTGAAATATCAGAGGTACCATATAGATAATAAAAATATCCAATGAGTCCATCAAGGTTAAAACGTCTCCCTGGTACAATGAAACCGTTGTACCGTTTTCATCATATCCGATCTTTCAAAGAGCGTGTTGTATAAGACGTGGAAGAAAATCACATCATAAGTAGATTTGAAAAAATGCAAAGTTCAAAGACTGACTGGGATTATTCGAAAAACTAATTTTTGAATTTAATAACACAAAAGGGGGTGATCTGTCCATCCGCCACTTTCTGGAGGACTGTTCAGCCCTTGCGGACCTCAGTGGGTTGACGTTTTATTGAGACCAGACAAGGCCGATCCCTGTTGTCGTACCTGAGAGCCTCAGGTCTACTACGGAGGGGTCACTGTACCCCTGATTTTTTGCCCCCTCCGAATTGCCAGTGGAGTCCATGATGGCGCTCCTTTTACCCAAGGATGGCAACATGGCTCCCCTTAGAATCGTGCCACTTGCAGTGTGACGCTAATGACCCTTCTGGTTTGAGGTGTGGCTTAAACCTTAAATTAAAAAAATAATAATAAATACATAAAAATAACACAAAAGGGATTTTGGGTTGGATCCACGAATCTGAAATTGAAAATTCGGACTATCTAAATCATGCACTGGAAATCTTATCCCCAGCACGCTTTTGCTCTGCAAAATCATGTAGAGCAAGTAATGAAAAAACACTTTACGGTTCAATCTAAGACGGCGAATGCAAAACCAATTTTCATTCCGAGTAAAGTGGTTAGATCGTAGAAATTGATATTGGTTAAGTTATAACGTGATCATGGTCCCCAAAATTGGGCCGCTTTTAATTGGTTGGGTTTTCTCCTGACAGTGCTTCGGACCAGTGAGAAGACTGAGAGAACAGGTATAGATAAAGTAAACCTTCTCAGTGCTTTTCATTTTCAATGAGCTTAGGATCTGCACCTCCCTTCGCGATCTTCCCTTTTCCATCCTCACCAGGGGCCGGCACCCTTGGGGAAATCAACCCCTTACAACTTTCCTTGGCCATTCGAGGAGAAAGTCTCCTTCTCCAATATCACTTCCCATCAGCATTCATAGCCTGAACCAATCGGTTATTTATAATTCAGAAGAAGATGGGTAACGATTTCCGAAGGCTCGAAATCCGTGAACCTCCTGAGCCCCATCTCTGGAGGAATTGACAGGCCGTTAAGAGGGACCTTGAAATGGTTGTGCGTATGTGTGAGAGAGAGATCCCCCACCTCACCCAAATAAAAAAGTTATACAGTTTTTTATATGACAATTTGGACAAAGAATATGTAGCAGAAAATATCAATGTCAATGACTTCACAACTGCTGCAAGGAACGCTATCTGGTAACTGGTTGACAGGATGCACCAACAAATAAGGACATTGTTTTAACTTAAACTCAATAAGAACTGATTAACTTAACTGATTGAACTTACAAATATTTTTAACAAATGGGTCTTACATTTAAGGTAGGGAAGATCAGCAACATGAGGGTTGTGCGGCTAAGTATCCTAAAGAGATTATCGTTTAGAATGACTCCAAATTTCCATTTTTAAAATTTTAGAGCCATTGCAACAGCTTCATTTTCCTAGCAATTTCGCTAAAACCGATAAGGAAAAAATCAGAATCAGGGTGATAGTTCGAGAAAAATCTTAACGTTTTTCAATAAGAAACATCGGGCGGGCGGGTTGAAGACAAATTTACTGGGGGGGGGGGGGGGGGGGGGGGGGTGTGTAACGGAAAAGTACCGTTTGTAATATATGATCAGGACATGGCGCATCGTTCCTCCTAAAAAGGTAAATTCCTTTACAGTTCCAAGAATCCGCAAGACGCTTCACAGTAAATGATAGAAAAAGGTTGATAGGCAAGAAAATAATAGGTACAGAGGCCCCCGTTGGCCGGAGTTGATCAGTGCGCCTCCGTACTTCGTAATTGTTGCCAAGGAGTCCCAAAGAAGCCCCATCTAAATAACAGCACCGTGAGTCCTGTCTTGGACCAACAAAGCTAATAATTTCAGGTGTAAAATACCACGAAATTAAAAATAAATTACAACAAAATATATAGTACCACACGTGACAACATGCAAAATGTAAAACTCATGCTAAAACATCAAGACGTTCAGTATAGAAAAACCGGCAGGCAGAGTTCGGCCGAATGAAACAAAAAAGTTCCAGTCATGCAGCATGACCGTATGAGGGAATTTTCTTAAATTATCTATCGTATTACATTATGTTAGATTGTATCGAAATTTTAGCAATTTCAATAGAAAGAGATTGTTGAAAACCAATTTCATGGCAAAAAACTCGCCAGGTCCTGCAGGTAGGCACTCTCATAAACATCAATACGGCCTACCTGCTCCCCGAGCCTCAACACTTCAGTCTTCAAGTCTTCAAGAAGACCGGAGGTCCCGGGGGAGGATTGCTGAACGGCGGGCTGTTGCCCCACGCCTGTAGGAGATGTGGGAGAGGCCCCATTGCTATTTGCCATGATCGCATCCTGGACAAGCTACTTGTAGTGGGGCCTCAGGCGAAGAGATTTGATGGCAGAAAGTGTGCTCATGGGAAAACGTTGTTGCAAAAATACATTAATATGACGTACCCCATTGCGCACAGCCTCTGCCTCCTCTGCTGCCATACGCCGCAAATCCTCAGAAGCATACCTGGGCCGCTCTCGCTCTATATCAATTGCAGCATTGGCCTGTATAGGATGCTTCTGCCAGACGTGGGCACTGAGGCCACGCTTGGAACTGAAGGCTCTCTCACAGTGGGCACACTGGTGGACATTATTCAGGGCACAGGAAAGGATGAAGGGTAGGATGAAGATGAGGGAGGATGACCGACGCCCCTGCCTGGGGCGCCCCCGAGCGCCTCCCCTAGGACCCCACCGGCCAATTTGCGGGCGGGGGATATGAGGCTCTGAGCTAGTTGAATTCATAACAGAGAGACACATATAAAAGGGACAGGAGACCCGTTGACACGAGTCTCCCCCCTAATCGCCAGAGGGTCATTCTGCCACCCTCTGTTCACCCAGAGGGTGCCCGGGTTGCTCGAGGGGACGTATGACCAGGACTTGGGTAGGAATATGAAGGAGCTCCGAAGAGATAAAAACACAAACAGTTACCCTACCCCAGCAACCCCCCCCCCCCACACACACACACACACACACACACACACACACACACACACACACACACACACACACACACACACACACACACACACACACACAAACACACACACACACACACACATATATATATATATATATATATATATATATATATATATATATATATATATATATATATATATATAGCTATATAGACACAGACTTACGGCGTCGTTATAAGGTGAGGCGCAGGCTTACGGCGTCACCTCCCAGTGCTACAAAACGATGCCACAATCCTGTAATTCACTTGACAAACAGGTATACGGCACCACTTGTCTTGAAGGCGAGGTATAACCAAAACCAATGAAGGGGCTCAAGTGAGTAACGTGAAACGCAGGATTGTGGCACACATACCGTGTTTTTTCTCTCTCTCTCTCTCTCTCTTTTTTTCTTTCTTTTCGGATGCACCTCAACCAGAAGGGTCATTAGCGGCACAGCTATCCTCTTGTCGTGGGGCTCACCATGGGTTATGTTTTGAGATTGAAAGATTGGTACAAACGATTATTTTAGATCCGCACCTCCGGGGTGGAGACAAACCTTCCTATGGGTTGGGGATTCAAATAAAATATGTGCATCGGCGATTGATGATATAAAATTGGAGGGTTGGTATAAAAATTTTGTTGTTGTTTTTTTTTTTTTTTTTTTTTTTTGTTTCGTGATGAATTCATTTTTCATGGTCCCGAGGACCTGGGCGGTCAGGGTAAATGTGAATATTGTTATATTTCAGCTTTTTTAAATCGGAAAAAAGTTTTTCACTTGTAAAATTTGTGATGAATTCATTTTTCATGGTCCTGAGGACCTGGGCTGTCAGGGAGGGGGTAAATGTGAATATTGTTATATTTCAGCTTTTTTAAATCGGAAAAAAGTTTTTCACTTGTAAAATTTGTGATGAATTCATTTTTCATGGTCCCGAGGACCTGGGCGGTCAGGAAGGGGGTAAATGTGAAGATTGTTATATTTCAGCTTTTTGAAATCGGAAAAAAAGTTTTTCACTAGTAAAATTCGTGTAAATTCATTTTTCATGGGCCGAGGACCTGGGCGGTCAGGAAGGGGGTAAATATCAAGTTTGTTATATTTCAGATTTTTACAATCGAAAAAAAGTTTTTCACTAGTAAAATTTGTGATGAATTCATTTTTCATGGTCCTGAGGACCTGGGCAGTCAGGGCTGGTAAATGGGTAAGTGGGACCTGGGCTGGTAAATGTGAAGATTGTTATATTTCAGCTTTTTAAAATCGGAAAAAAAGTTTTTCACTAGTGAAATTCGTGATGAATTCATTTTTCATTTTCCCGAGGACCTGGGCAGTCAGGGAGGGGGCAAATGTGAATATTGTTATATTTCAGCGTTTTAAAATCGGAATAAAAGTTTTTCACAAGTAAAATTTGCGATGAGTTCATTTTTCATGGTCCCGAGGACCTGGGCGGTCAGGGAGGGGGTAAATGTGAATATTGTTATATTTCAGATTTTTAAAATCGGAAAAAAAGTTTTTCACAAGTAAAATTTGCGATGAATTCATTTTTCATGGTCCCGAGGACCTGGGCTGTCAGGGAGGGGGCAAATGTGAAGATTGTTATATTTCAGCTTTTTAAAATCGGAAAAAAAGTTTTTCACTAGTAAAATTCGCGATGAATTCATTTTTCATGGTCCCGAGGACCTGGGCGGTCAGGGGTAAATGTGAAGATTGTTTTATTTCAGCTTTTTAAAATCGGAAAAAAAGTTTTTCACTAGTAAAATTCGCGATGAATTCATTTTTCATGGTCCCTAGGACCTGGTCGGGCAGGGAAGGGGTAAATGTGAAGATTGTTATATATCAGCTTTTTAAAATCGGAAAAAAAGTTTTTCAGTAGTAAAATTCGTGATGAATTCATTTCAATATTACGTATACCCACCTACCGCCAGAGTTTGATCAAAATCGTACCACTAGATGATAAGAAGTCGAGGTTATATAGTAAATCAGGAGTAGTTGCATCTCGTTTCTGACTCAATACTTCACTCTGCTCATGCGAAAACGTAAATTCTACCAAGCATCATTTCCCACACCCTAGTCATCCGATCTCGCTCAAATTTGAATGATAGTTGGGGGATGACAATTTGATCATCCCATATCAATTTAAACATTATTGTATCACTAATAGCTACTGCGCATGCGCCTATGTGAAATACTTGCAACGACCTTAATTTCCACAGTTTTCTTCCGATTTTGATGAAATTGTCATTGAATGCGCGGGTAGGTTGTAGGTGGTCCCGTACCGACTTCATCGTTCTTAACTCATCAGTTCATTCTGCGCATGAGCAAATGTGAATAACATTGAGTATCATTTTTTCGTTTCTTAATTGACCAGTTATGACGTTTTACGCTACTTCTTGATTTAATCTTTTCCGCTATGGGATTTTTCAAGGTCATTTAAAACTTTTCAATGATCTATACATTCATGATACGCAAACGAGGAAGCTATGTGCCACACCCAAATTAGCAGACTTTTTTTTTGGAGGGGGGGGGGGGGGGGAGATATTTTATAAGGATGTGTTATTAACTTTGACGACTGGTTAGGCCAATAGTTAACGTTGAAGATGAACTATGGGTGGATAATTTTTTAATTGATTAGGTAGGGTTGCCTTCACGGGCTTTTTATATATGGTATTTTTGCACAAAATTTCGAAAAAATATAGTTGGTATGTTGGAAAAATATATTTATATCGGTGTAAATAAGTTGTGGATTTATTGGGATCGGAAGAAGAAAGGCAAAAAGACCTGACTTTTTCATGTTCGAAGTTTAACTGCTGATAAATTCGTCTCAGCCTGGCCGAACACTCGAGTATTCGTAACGGAAAACTTGACCCCACTGAGAGCAGATATACTACGGATGATCAAGAAGAAAGCAGAGAAAAGAAGCATCAAATATGTCTGGATTAAGAACTTTCTAGTCCATACGAGGAAAAATGAAAATTAGCCAGTGAAGGTAATTCGTACCCTCGACGACCTAGATAACATTCGAAACGTGATATTTGCTTTTGAAAATTGGTTGATCCACATGTAGACAATTTCAGTGATGGATATAATGAATTTTGCTTCCTCACTACCGAAGTTAGGAAAGCTATGTGTTCGTGATTGAAGTCGAAAAAAAGTTTTGTCCTCCAAAATCAAAATGTTCTGTTGCTTTTTGCGTTTCAGAGCTTGCTGATCAATTTTGGTTACGTGTCCGTCTGTCTGTCTGCCTGTTTGAGGAATGTCGTATGAATTACATCAAGATTGGTGGAGTAATAACTATAGCGCATGCGCAAAACTAAAATTGATCGAGACAGAAATAACTACGATACTAATGGACCGATATTTATGAAATTTTCAAGGATTATGGAATTTAGCTCCTAGACGTTCCCTCATGAATTTCATTACTGTTGGATTAATGGTAGTTTGTGCGCATGCGCAAACGTTTATTTCTTATAACGACGATTTATCGATCATTTTGACTCGTACTTTGTTCTTCAACTAATTCTATACGTCCGTGTTATAATATTTGAGGAAGCTATACTGCCCACCCAACTCGGCAGACGTTTTTGTAATTTGGTAGTGAGTCTAATTGAATGTCTTACCAATCTTTCAATGATTACATGAGTTAAAATGAACTTGCTATTGGGAACAAAAAATTATTTTTCATATGCACTTTAGGAGCTACAATTGTAATTTTGATGAAACTAGAGTATTGTTGGAAACTGTTACTTTTAAGCCAGATTTTATTATTCTTAATGAAGTCTATGGTAGACTTTGCGTTCTATTGCAACTTATGAATGGGTACAGGGCCTCAAAATCATCGAATAATAGAAATAATAATGACAGGGTTTTTTTTTATGGCAATGATAAATATGATTACAGTATTGAAGAATCAACATTGTGTGATGCAACAGTAGCTACTTAAAATTAGATTTGTGTGTGACAAGGTCTATGGAATTTATAGATCCCCTACAACCAATCCTTATCAAGTTTATTCGAGATTTGAGGTCGGAACTTGAAAATGTTGATCGAGATTGTTTTACTTACATTGTAAGAGATATCAATATCGTTTTATTGCAAGAAGATAATAGTAATGATCATCTGAATATGATTTCTTCCATGGGGTTTCTTTCTCTAATTACTGAGCCCACCCGAGTTCAAGGGTTGTCAACTAGTTGCTTAGATCATATAATTGCCCGATCAAAGCACTCACAGCTCAACCATGCTGAAATAAAGAGAGCGATTACCGACCACTTTAGCACGGTGGTGACTGTTGTTGATTCACACAATGAAATCTTGAATGATAACAAAAACGCCTTAAAATTTAAGAAAAAAATTGGCTTTGAGGCAGTAGGAGTTTCTTTTTCTAACATGGATCGGTCTTCGGTGTATGAAGAAGATTTGAATCAGTCGGCAAATGCATTTATTAATTTATTGAAAAATGTTATTGAGTATCATACTACAGTTGAAACTTTCAAACCCACCTTCAATAGACATACTCCGTGGATTACGAATGGTCTAACGATTTCTATTACAAGACGCGATAAACACAAGTTTAGCAAATTAGTTAAACAACCCTACAGTAAACGATTAAAAGATTACTATAAAAATATTGAAATAAGTTGAAATACATTATTAGGAAAACTAGAGACACAGTAACATTTCCAACAGAAAAAGAGTTTGCCAAGTTGGGTGGGCAGTATAACTTCCTCACATATTGTAACATGGACGGATTAGTAGAAGAACAATTATTTAACCTCCCACATTTAACCCCTCTACAGCCCCTGGAATTTGATTAAAATTCATCAAAATGTGTACTCGTAGATAAATTATGTCTTTGAATCCAAATTTGAAATCCGTTTTTTTCTACGACTTTTAGTTCTTCGGATTTATTAAATTTCATGAATTTCATGAAAAACTCCCAAAATTCATCTTGGAAATTGTTCAAAATTCATCAACTTGTGTTACATTATGGAAATCAGGGCACTGAATCCGAATTTGTAATCTGTTTTGCTGAAGGACGCTCCTTTTACCGCATTTCTGAAATTTCATGAAAATCTCCCCAAAATGCCCCTGGAAATTGTTTTAAATTCATCAGAATGTGTTCTTGTAGGTAAATTGAGGCGCTGGATCTGAATTTGGAACCCGTTTTGTTCTACGCCGTTCCATTCACCGGCAAGTGACAAAAACCACAATTTCATGAAATTTCCCAAATTTCCTTCTTATTATATTTCTTTGGTATATTTAAGATGGGAAAAACTAAATTTCATATCCCCCATCACAAGCAGTTGCTTCATAGGCATTAACTAAAAACATCAAACATTTCAGGTCTTCCCCCAACCCCACCCACTGATTGACCCCTGTATGGTGATGAAAATGCACTAGAAATATTCAATAATATATGCAGATAACCTACCTAAAAGGTGAAAATTAAAAAAAAAATTTACGAAACCGAATCTTCCAAAAAAGCCGAGCGGGCACTTACTGGAACCACCCGGGCTTCATTCTGAAGAAACTTTTTGTTTTAAAAATGTATTTTTTAACTTAAATTTGCAATTTCTCCATTAAAACACACAGGAAATTCGACGGAAATGTTTACTGGTATGTAATTTGAGTGGCTGAATCCGATTTTGAAATCCGTTTTGCGCTAAGACACTTCGTTCACGGGATATACAAAATTTCATGAATTTCATGAAAATCTCCCCAAAACGCCCTTGGAAATTGTCCAAAATTCACCAAAATTAGTACCCTTGTATTTTTCGATGCGCTGAGTCCAAATTTGAAGTCCATTTTGCTTTCAGAAGCTGCGTTCGCTAGATTCCACAATTTCATGAAAATTCGAAAAATAATTCTTTACGCCATTTCTACAGAGTTTTTGAAGGGTACATACAAAATTTGGAGGTCCCTGCTTACATAGGTGCTTCGGAATAGTATAAAAAAGAATCCGACCATTTTGTATGAGACCCCTCTACAGCCCCTGGAATTTGATTAAAATTCATCAAAATGTGTTCTCGTAGATAAATTATGTCTTTGAATCCGAATTTGAAATCCGTTTTTTTCTACGACTTTTAGTTCTTCGGATTTATTAAATTTCATGAATTTCATGAAAAACTCCCAAAATTCATCTTGGAAATTGTTCAAAATTCATCAACTTGGAAATCATCATTCATTCACTATGGAAATCAGGGCACTGAATCCGAATTTGTAATCTGTTTTGCTGAAGGACGCTCCTTTTACCGCATTTCTGAAATTTCATGAAAATCTCCTCAAAATGCCCCTGGAAATTGTTTTAAATTCATCAGAATGTGTTCTTGTAGGTAAATTGAGGCGCTGGATCTGAATTTGGAACCCGTTTTGTTCTACGCCGTTCCATTCACCGGCAAGTGACAAAAACCACAATTTCATGAAATTTCCCAAATTTCCTTCTTATTATATTTCTTTGGTATATTTAAGATGGGAAAAACTAAATTTCATATCCCCATCACAAGCAGATGCTTCATAGGCATTAACTAAAAACATCAAACATTTTAGGTCTTCCCCCAACCCCACCCACTGATTGACCCCTGTATGGTGATGAAAATGCACTAGAAATATTCAATAATATATGCAGATAACCTACCTAAAAGGTGAAAATTAAAAAAAAATTTACGAAACCGAATTTTCCAAGAAAGCCGAGCGGGCACTTACTGGAACCACCCGGGCTTCATTCTGAAGAAACTTTTTGTTTTAAAAATGTATTTTTTATCTTAAATTTGCAATTTCTCCATTAAAACACACAGGAAATTCGACGGAAATGTTTTCTGGTATGTAATTTGAGTGGCTGAATCCGATTTTGAAATCCGTTTTGTGCTAAGACACTTCGTTCACGGGATATACAACATTTCATGAATTTCATGAAAATCTCCCAAAACGCCCTTGGAAATTGTCCAAAATTCACCAAAATTAGTACCCTTGTATTTTTCGATGCGCTGAGTCCAAATTTGAAGTCCATTTTGCTTTCAGAAGCTGCGTTCGCTAGATTCCACAATTTCATGAAAATTCGAAAAATAATTCTTTACGCCATTTCTACAGAGTTTTTGAAGGGTACATACAAAATTTGGAGGTCCCTGCTTACATAGGTGCTTCGGAATAGTATAAAAAAGAATCCGACCATTTTGTATGAGACCCCTCTACAGCCCCTGGAATTTGATTAAAATTCATCAAAATGTGTTCTCGTAGATAAATTATGTCTTTGAATCCGAATTTGAAATCCGTTTTTTTCTACGACTTTTAGTTCTTCGGATTTATTAAATTTCATGAATTTCATGAAAAACTCCCAAAATTCATCTTGGAAATTGTTCAAAATTCATCAACTTATGTTACATTATGGAAATCAAGGCACTGAATCCGAATTTGTAATCTGTTTTGCTGAAGGACGCTCCTTTTACCGCATTTCTGAAATTTCATGAAAATCTCCCCAAAATGCCCCTGGAAATTGTTTTAAATTCATCAGAATGTGTTCTTGTAGGTAAATTGAGGCGCTGGATCTGAATTTGGAACCCGTTTTGTTCTACGCCGTTCCATTCACCGGCAAGTGACAAAGACCACAATTTCATGAAATTTCCCAAATTTCCTTCTTATTATATTTCTTTGGTATATTTAAGATGGGAAAAACTAAATTTCATATCCCCCATCACAAGCAGTTGCTTCATAGGCATTAACTAAAAACATCAAACATTTCAGGTCTTCCCCCAACCCCACCCACTGATTGACCCCTGTATGGTGATGAAAATGCACTAGAAATATTCAATAATATATGCAGATAACCTACCTAAAAGGTGAAAATTGAGAAAAAAAATTTACGAAACCGAATTTTCCAAGAAAGCCGAGCGGGCACTTACTGGAACCACCCGGGCTTCATTCTGAAGAAACTTTTTGTTTTAAAAATGTATTTTTTATCTTAAATTTGCAATTTCTCCATTAAAACACACAGGAAATTCGACGGAAATGTTTTCTGGTATGTAATTTGAGTGGCTGAATCCGATTTTGAAATCCGTTCTGCGCTAAGACACTTCGTTCACGGGATATACAACATTTCATGAATTTCATTAAAATCTCCCCAAAACGCCCTTGGAAATTGTCTAAAATTCACCAAAATTAGTACCCTTGTATTTTTCGATGCGCTGAGTCCAACTTTGAAGTCCATTTTTCTTTCAGAAGCTGCGTTCCCTAGATTCCACAATTTCATGAAAATTCGAAAAATAATTCTTTACGCCATTTCTACAGAGTTTTTGAAGGGTACATACAAAATTTGGAGGTCCCTGCTTACATAGGTGCTTCGGAATAGTATAAAAAAGAATCCGACCATTTTGTATGAGACCCCTCTACAGCCCCTGGAATTTGATTAAAATTCATCAAAATGTGTTCTCGTAGATAAATTACGTCTTTGAATCCGAATTTGAAATCCGTTTTTTTCTACGACTTTTAGTTCTTCGGATTTATTAAATTTCATGAATTTCATGAAAAACTCCCAAAATTCATCTTGGAAATTGTTCAAAATTCATCAACTTATGTTACATTATGGAAATCAAGGCACTGAATCCGAATTTGTAATCTGTTTTGCTGAAGGACGCTCCTTTTACCGCATTTCTGAAATTTCATGAAAATCTCCCCAAAATGCCCCTGGAAATTGTTTTAAATTCATCAGAATGTGTTCTTGTAGGTAAATTGAGGCGCTGGATCTGAATTTGGAACCCGTTTTGTTCTACGCCGTTCCATTCACCGGCAAGTGACAAAAACCACAATTTCATGAAATTTCCCAAATTTCCTTCTTATTATATTTCTTTGGTATATTTAAGATGGGAAAAACTAAATTTCATATCCCCATCACAAGCAGTTGCTTCATAGGCATTAACTAAAAACATCAAACATTTTAGGTCTTCCCCCAACCCCACCCACTGATTGACCCCTGTATGGTGATGAAAATGCACTAGAAATATTCAATAATATATGCAGATAACCTACCTAAAAGGTGAAAATTGAAAAAAATTTACGAAACCGAATTTTCCAAAAAAGCCGAGCGGGCACTTACTGGAACCACCCGGGCTTCATTCTGAAGAAACTTTTTGTTTTAAAAATGTATTTTTTATCTTAAATTTGCAATTTCTCCATTAAAACACACAGGAAATTCGACGGAAATGTTTTCTGGTATGTAATTTGAGTGGCTGAATCCGATTTTGAAATCCGTTTTGTGCTAAGACACTTCGTTCACGGGATATACAACATTTCATGAATATCATGAAAATCTCCCCAAAACGCCCTTGGAAATTGTCCAAAATTCACCAAAATTAGTACCCTTGTATTTTTCGATGCGCTGAGTCCAAATTTGAAGTCCATTTTGCTTTCAGAAGCTGCGTTCGCTAGATTCCACAATTTCATGAAAATTCGAAAAATAATTCTTTACGCCATTTCTACAGAGTTTTTGAAGGGTACATACAAAATTTGGAGGTCCCTGCTTACATAGGTGCTTCGGAATAGTATAAAAAAGAATCCGACCATTTTGTATGAGACCCCTCTACAGCCCCTGGAATTTGATTAAAATTCATCAAAATGTGTTCTCGTAGATAAATTATGTCTTTGAATCCGAATTTGAAATCCGTTTTTTTCTACGACTTTTAGTTCTTCGGATTTATTAAATTTCATGAATTTCATGAAAAACTCCCAAAATTCATCTTGGAAATTGTTCAAAATTCATCAACTTGTGTTACATTATGGAAATCAGGGCACTGAATCCGAATTTGTAATCTGTTTTGCTGAAGGACGCTCCTTTTACCGCATTTCTGAAATTTCATGAAAATCTCCCCAAAATGCCCCTGGAAATTGTTTTAAATTCATCAGAATGTGTTCTTGTAGGTAAATTGAGGCGCTGGATCTGAATTTGGAACCCGTTTTGTTCTACGCCGTTCCATTCACCGGCAAGTGACAAAAACCACAATTTCATGAAATTTCCCAAATTTCCTTCTTATTATATTTCTTTGGTATATTTAAGATGGGAAAAACTAAATTTCATATCCCCCATCACAAGCAGTTGCTTCATAGGCATTAACTAAAAACATCAAACATTTCAGGTCTTCCCCCAACCCCACCCACTGATTGACCCCTGTATGGTGATGAAAATGCACTAGAAATATTCAATAATATATGCAGATAACCTACCTAAAAGGTGAAAATTAAAAAAAAAATTTACGAAACCGAATCTTCCAAGAAAGCCGAGCGGGCACTTACTGGAACCACCCGGGCTTCATTCTGAAGAAACTTTTTGTTTTAAAAATGTATTTTTTATCTTAAATTTGCAATTTCTCCATTAAAACACACAGGAAATTCGACGGAAATGTTTTCTGGTATGTAATTTGAGTGGCTGAATCCGATTTTGAAATCCGTTTTGCGCTAAGACACTTCGTTCACGGGATATACAAAATTTCATGAATATCATGAAAATCTCCCCAAAACGCCCTTGGAAATTGTCCAAAATTCACCAAAGTTAGTACCCTTGTATTTTTCGATGCGCTGAGTCCAAATTTGAAGTCCATTTTGCTTTCAGAAGCTGCGTTCGCTAGATTCCACAATTTCATGAAAATTCGAAAAATAATTCTTTACGCCATTTCTACAGAGTTTTTGAAGGGTACATACAAAATTTGGAGGTCCCTGCTTACATAGGTGCTTCGGAATAGTATAAAAAAGAATCCGACCATTTTGTATGAGACCCCTCTACAGCCCCTGGAATTTGATTAAAATTCATCAAAATGTGTTCTCGTAGATAAATTATGTCTTTGAATCCGAATTTGAAATCCGTTTTTTTCTACGACTTTTAGTTCTTCGGATTTATTAAATTTCATGAATTTCATGAAAAACTCCCAAAATTCATCTTGGAAATTGTTCAAAATTCATCAACTTGGAAATCATCATTCATTCACTATGGAAATCAGGGCACTGAATCCGAATTCGTAATCTGTTTCGCTGAAGGACGCTCCTTTTACCGCATATCTGAAATTTCATGAAAATCTCCTCAAAATGCCCCTGGAAATTGTTTTAAATTCATCAGAATGTGTTCTTGTAGGTAAATTGAGGCGCTGGATCTGAATTTGGAAAACGTTTTGTTCTACGCCGTTCCATTCACCGGCAAGTGATCAAAACCACAATTTCATGAAATTTCCCAAATTTCCTTCTTATTATATTTCTTTGGTATAATTAAGATGGGAAAAACTAAATTTCATATCCCCATCACAAGCAGTTGCTTCATAGGCATTAACTAAAAACATCAAACATTTTAGGTCTTCCCCCAACCCCACCCACTGATTGACCCCTGTATGGTGATGAAAATGCACTAGAAATATTCAATAATATATGCAGATAACCTACCTAAAAGGTGAAAATTGAAAAAAAATTTACGAAACCGAATTTTCCAAGAAAGCCGAGCGGGCACTTAGTGGAACCACCCGGGCTTCATTCTGAAGAAACTTTTTGTTTTAAAAATGTATTTTTTATCTTAAATTTGCAATTTCTCCATTAAAACACACAGGAAATTCGACGGAAATGTTTTCTGGTATGTAATTTGAGTGGCTGAATCCGATTTTGAAATCCGTTTTGTGCTAAGACACTTCGTTCACGGGATATACAACATTTCATGAATTTCATGAAAATCTCCCCAAAACGCCCTCGGAAATTGTCCAAAATTCACCAAAATTAGTACCCTTGTATTTTTCGATGCGCTGAGTCCAAATTTGAAGTCCATTTTGCTTTCAGAAGCTGCGTTCGCTAGATTCCACAATTTCATGAAAATTCGAAAAATAATTCTTTACGCCATTTCTACAGAGTTTTTGAAGGGTACATACAAAATTTGGAGGTCCCTGCTTACATAGGTGCTTCGGAATAGTATAAAAAAGAATCCGACCATTTTGTATGAGACCCCTCTACAGCCCCTGGAATTTGATTAAAATTCATCAAAATGTGTTCTCGTAGATAAATTATGTCTTTGAATCCGAATTTGAAATCCGTTTTTTTCTACGACTTTTAGTTCTTCGGATTTATTAAATTTCATGAATTTCATGAAAAACTCCCAAAATTCATCTTGGAAATTGTTCAAAATTCATCAACTTGTGTTACATTATGGAAATCAGGGCACTGAATCCGAATTCGTAATCTGTTTTGCTGAAGGACGCTCCTTTTACCGCATTTCTGAAATTTCATGAAAATCTCCCCAAAATGCCCCTGGAAATTGTTTTAAATTCATCAGAATGTGTTCTTGTAGGTAAATTGAGGCGCTGGATCTGAATTTGGAACCCGTTTTGTTCTACGCCGTTCCATTCACCGGCAAGTGACAAAAACCACAATTTCATGAAATTTCCCAAATTTCCTTCTTATTATATTTCTTTGGTATATTTAAGATGGGAAAAACTAAATTTCATATCCCCCATCACAAGCAGTTGCTTCATAGGCATTAACTAAAAACATCAAACATTTCAGGTCTTCCCCCAACCCCACCCACTGATTGACCCCTGTATGGTGATGAAAATGCACTAGAAATATTCAATAATATATGCAGATAACCTACCTAAAAGGTGAAAATTAAAAAAAAAATTTACGAAACCGAATCTTCCAAAAAAGCCGAGCGGGCACTTACTGGAACCACCCGGGCTTCATTCTGAAGAAACTTTTTGTTTTAAAAATGTATTTTTTATCTTAAATTTGCAATTTCTCCATTAAAACACACAGGAAATTCGACGGAAATGTTTTCTGGTATGTAATTTGAGTGGCTGAATCCGATTTTGAAATCCGTTTTGCGCTAAGACACTTCGTTCACGGGATATACAAAATTTCATGAATTTCATGAAAATCTCCCCAAAACGCCCTTGGAAATTGTCCAAAATTCACCAAAATTAGTACCCTTGTATTTTTCGATGCGCTGAGTCCAAATTTGAAGTCCATTTTGCTTTCAGAAGCTGCGTTCGCTAGATTCCACAATTTCATGAAAATTCGAAAAATAATTCTTTACGCCATTTCTACAGAGTTTTTGAAGGGTACATACAAAATTTGGAGGTCCCTGCTTACATAGGTGCTTCGGAATAGTATAAAAAAGAATCCGACCATTTTGTATGAGACCCCTCTACAGCCCCTGGAATTTGATTAAAATTCATCAAAATGTGTTCTCGTAGATAAATTATGTCTTTGAATCCGAATTTGAAATCCGTTTTTTCTACGACTTTTAGTTCTTCGGATTTATTAAATTTCATGAATTTCATGAAAAACTCCCAAAATTCATCTTGGAAATTGTTCAAAATTCATCAACTTGGAAATCATCATTCATTCACTATGGAAATCAGGGCACTGAATCCGAATTTGGAATCCGTTTTGTTCTACGCCGTTCCATTCACCGGCAAGTGACAAAAAACACAATTTCATGAAATTTCCCAAATTTCCTTCATATTGTGTTTCTTTGTTCGATTTCACATGGGAAAAACTAAATTTTATATCCCCATCACAAGCAGGTGCTCCATAAGCAACAACTAAAAATATCAAACATTTCAGGTCTTCCCCCAACCCCACCCACTGATTGACCCCTGTATGGTGGGTGAAAATTAAAAAAAAAATTTTACGAAAATGAATTTGCCAAAAAAGCCGAGCGGGCACTTACTGGAACTACTTGGGCTTCATTCTGAAGAAACTGTTTGTTTTAAAAAATTATTCTTTATCTTAAATTCGCAATTTCTCCATTAAAACACAGAGGAAATTCGACGAAAATGCTTGACGGTATGTATTTTGAGTCGCTGAATCCGATTTTGAAATCCGTCTTGCGCTAGGACGCTTCGTTCACGGGATATACGAAATTTCATGAATTTCATAAAAATCTCCCCAAAACGCCCTTGGTAATTGTCTAAAATTCACCAAAATTAGTATCCTTATATTTTTCGATGCTCGATCTTCTATCCGTTGCCACATTAAAATTTGATCGAGAGCACTTCGTACGTCAGCGAGAAAATTGCGTTTCTGGATCAGTTTCTGGACGCGATGGTGCCGTCAAAATTGCCGAAATATGATGTCTTGCTGGATAAATCAGCGACAGTAGGCGGGAAACGACAAAAAAAAAAAAAAAAAAAAAAAAAAGTGTTCCCCGCTATGTTTTTTCCCGCCATAGACACAGTAAATGTTTGACGGTCTTGGTTCGGGTTGGTCCTTAAATGTTCATTGAAGTTCCAATTTGGTCACATGCGAGTTCAGATACATGAAATATTCTTTTCCGCTTGTAGTGAACAAAAAGTAGACAAGCTACATTTTGAGCTAACGCGCTCTTCCTGTTTCGTCGAAAGTTATGTCTAGGTCTGAAGTTTGATTTCGAACCTGACTCTTGATTTAAAAGACACATCCAACAGAAAAATAGACGGTAAAAACGATAACCCTTATACCTACGCAGATGAAATAATAACATATCTTTATTAAACCTAATAAACTTTTTGTGGTTCCACATAGTTTTATAAGATTTAATTTGTTTGAAAGTAATTTCCTACTGAAAAAAACGTTAGCCAAGTTGGGTGGGCAGTATAACTTCCTCACATATTGTAACATGTACGAATAGAAAGAGAAAGGGATAGCCCTTCTACGCAGATTAAATTATGGCCTACCTTTACAAAAATAGACGAAGAAAACAAATACGAGCAAACATTTAATATCCGACAGTTCTGTTAGTAAATGATCTTATAACTAAAATTTTGGTGGTTCCACATAAGGTACCGCATTTGATAGTCATTTCCAACAGAAAAAAAAGTCTGCCAAGTTGGGTGGGAGGTATAACTTCCTCACATAGAGAACGCACCGAATTATTATACAGCAGTCTGCAGTAAAAATAGTACTGATATGTTCTTAAAACTAAACTTTTCTTAGTTCCACATAATCTTTCGTGGTCTCTCTTGAAAAACATCAATGGAGGTGACGGGTGTGAAAGTAATTTCAAAAACAAAAAAAGTCTGTCATGTTGGGTGGGCAGTTTTGTAGCATAATACTAAAATGTTTGTGGTTCCACGTGATCTCTATGGCCTTCTTCGCAGATAAATGGCCTATCATAATTAAACCTAATAAACTTTTCGTGGAACCACATAGAAAACGCAGCAAATTATTACACAGCAATTTATTATTTTCGTTTTGCCCCTTTTATAAACTTTATTTACGTATTTTATTTTCATTATTTTAACATGGATATGTTTTTGGGCTGGGGTTCATTCTAAAATTTGCGTAACGACACCAAAATTTGTGATGACCTGGCACTTTAGATTATTATTAACTCGAAAAGTGAAGGCTAGGAAAATCGTAGTCGTCGGGTTTCATAGTAGGAAAATCGTTCGCCACTTCTTGGAATGCTCCCATTTTATTACAACATCTCATGACCTCTAGGACATTGTAGTGTAAAGGAATGCTAATTTATTACTCCAAGTTATAAACTAATATTGTTTTGTAACCATAATGGAATAATCTTGTGAAAAGAAGGCCCTACATGGTTGGTATACAATTGAGTAGTAGGTACCTACTGGTAAGCAGTAGGTACTAGACATATCCATGATCTATTGTTTTTCCCATCAAGGGAGAAATTATGGATATGTTATGAGGATATTTTTTATTTCATTCCCTTGGAATTGTCTATAGAAAGGGTTTGTAAGTAATTTTCAAATGTTCCACCCCCACCTGAACCATGGGCTGTTAGTCTCGATGGTATGGGGACTAACTATATCCAATCGCATCTATGCATCCCACTGAGAGCGAGCGAAGCGAGCAACATTCCCCACACATTTCAAATCACCCTTAGTGACACACCGTTTCCAATGATTCTACATGTCCCACTCAACAGTAAAGACCATGGGATCTATACTGCCATACCGAGCGTGTGTAGCGAGCGAGAGAACTAGGCTAGTATAATAATTTACCTCTTCACGTGCAGGACGCTAAAACATATCTCTTGGCTTATGATACGTCGACATTGGTTTCTGGTTAGTCCTGGAATGAAGGTATACACTAAAGCTCATGACGCTCTGGATTCATTGAATAACTGGTTTTCGGACAGTTACCTCACGCTAAATGCAAACAAAACTAAATACATTTAAGTAGGGAGTAAAAATTAAATCGTAGAAAATATGAGTCATAATATGATATTAGTTTAGAAAAATCCGTTTGAAAAATTAGTTTATCCATCATGGATTACTGTTTAGAAAAATCGTGTTGTACATGTGCGACTTTGGAGAGAGCATTTACCTATCGTTATCTGGGTGTACATATTGATAATAAGTTAACGTGGTAATCACATTTAGACATTATACATTGTAGTGGATTTATATATGTTTTACTTGGCGTCGGTAGACCAAGTGGGACATTTATATTCTGATTATGCGGGTTAGTCCCCGTGTTATTCCTGTAAGGAATGTGGGCGAATCCGTCAAGGTCAGCTTGCTTGACGGGATGAACTGAGAGATAGTTCGTGTCGCAGCCGCGTGGAGCACTGGGCTCGCATAGTGGGTGCTGGGTTCGATCAGTTTGGTACTGAGCCGTTTTGTAATATTCCGGCCTAAGATTTATATCTGTAGGAGGAATATGTTGAGCTTGGTTGAGGTACTGAAAAGTATCCTTCGTTTTTTGTACATTTGGAGTGTATTTGACACTCGGATCGGCCGGGTAGGCTTGTGTCGAATATCGTGGGTATTCGGACAGCTTGGTCGAATCGTAATGATTGACTTCAGAGCGGGTCTGAAAGGTATCCTCGATCTTTTGTATAGGCGAGGCTTGATCTAACGTTTCCTTAGCGAATACGTTAGGTGAGAAGGCGATCTCGTCGTGAGGATCGAGCCTTGCGCCGTCGCTGGGACCGGCGGATTGGCCGGGTAGCCTGTAGGTAGCGCTACGGGGGCTAAGAGGCCCGGCTTCGCCGTCGTCTGCCTCCCCTTGCATGAGGAAATAAGACGGCCGACGTTCCATCGAAATAGCCGAGTTATTAGCTCGTTTCGATGCCTCTATGTACAGAAATAGAGGGTTTAGGAAGGTGGACTCGCTTGACAGAGCTTCTTTCCTTTGCTCGTATGTCAGGGTCCTACCTTGTAGTCTTGAAAAAGACTTCCTTGGACGGTAAATTAGAGCGGATGAGCAGAGTAATTTACCGGCGTATCCCAGCGGTCGGTGACGAGCCTAGTGCTACGAAACCCGGGTGATACGGCTCGGAACGTCCCTCGGGCGTACGATCTAAAGAGAATATCGATAGATGTACCGGGTGGCGTCCTGACAGATGAACTACGTTGGGCAATGAGCAGGATGAATAATCACTGGACTCGTACATGCCAATGCGAGATCTGTGTGGAGAGAAGGTAGGCCTTGTAGAAAGCAGTAGGAAACCGTTCTTGAGATGAACTCGGGATGCAGAAGGTTCGTCAGCGTAGAGCGTGTAGAAATCTTCGTACTTCGAGGTGTCGTCGTCGAGAGCGGAGAGTAGAATGAATTTCGGAGGCTCCGAGCGGGGTATTTATAGGGAGGTGGCCGCCTCCTGCCGCCTCCTGATTGGTCCGCTTAATTTCATTAATTCGACTGTGTAATCTCATTGGCTCGCTCATTGTTTTCTCAGTATCTGCGAGTATGATAGCTGAGCTGGTCCTCCGGGGTGCTTACGAGCGTCCGTCGCGGAGCCGACGACCTTGAGTTTAGCCGGGGACCTCGGGTGCTTTCTCTGCGTCAGTTGTTCAGACGGGGTCCTCGGGGTGACTGCTGGACCAGAGGTGGTTGCTTGCCGCCTCTTGGTTGGTTCGCCTATTGTCTCTCGTGTAATCAGTGTTTCTGATTGGCGAGTAGGCTTGTTTGAATTGTCCTTGCTAGTTTTAGAGGACGTTTGATTCTCTGTTTGAGTTTTCTCGTTCAAGGGGACTTGGTTCGAGATACTTGTCGCATCTCTCTCGCCCAGTAAGTGTCTAGGGAGGTCGCCTTGTATGTTTTTAGTTAATATTTCACTTTTGAGAGAGAAATTCGTATTTTCTCTCTGGTGAAATATTTTGTTTGACGGAGTTATAACTCGACGTCTTGTAAATATTTTTGTGTTGTGTCTACCTCTTTTTGGTAGCCCTGAAAAGGGCTGTTGGCAAGAGGGGGTGGTTTTCACCACAGGCGCCCCCCTAAGACGTCGTGTTATTAACGACGACGCCGGCTGGGGTGTTTCGAGCGCCGTCACCCATCTCTCGTCGAATTTGGTAGAGGGGACGTGCCTTCTGGCAGATTTTCGGGGAGTCTCCTCCTTATTTTCTGCCTGATTTTTGTTTTGTGACACAGCTTCGTCTGTTTTTAGAGTGTAAGCTGGTTTTATTTGCTGTTTGGGAACTTTTTTTGTATGTTCGCTGTGGTGAAATCCACCCCCTCTTGTCAACAGCCCTTTTCAGGGCTACCAAAAAGAGGTAGACACAACACAAAAATATTTACAAGACGTCGAGTTATAACTCCGTCAAACAAAATATTTCACCAGAGAGAAAATACTAAATTCTCTCTCAAAAGTGAAATATTAAAGAATAACACACAAGGCGACCTCCCTAAACATTTACTGGGCGAGAGAGATGCGACAAACATCTCGAAACAAGTCGCCTTGAATGAGAAACCTCAAACAGGAAAACTCAAGGTCGTCCAGCCACCCCCGGGGACCCCGTCACAGCGACGGACGTGGGGAAACCACCTCGAATGACCAACTCAGCTATCATACGCACAGATCCTGAGAAAACAATGTGCGAACCAATGAGATTGCACAGTCGAATTTATGAAATTAAGCGGACCAACCAGGAGGCGGCAGGAGGCGGCCACCTCCCTATTAATACCCCGCTGGGAGCCCTCCGAATTTCATTCCACTCTCCGCTCTCGACGACGACACCTCTGAAGTACGAAGAATTCTACACGCTCTACGCTGACGAACCTTCTGCATTACGAGTTCATCTCAAGAACGGCTTCCTACTGCTTTCTACAAGGCCTACCTTCTCTCCACACAGATCTCGCATTGGCATCTACGAGTCCAGTGATTATTCATCCTGCTCATTGCCCAACGTAGTTCATCTGTCAGGACGCCACCCGGTACATCTATCGATATTCTCTTTAGATCGTACGCCCGAGGGACGTTCCGAGCCGTGTCGCCCGGGTTTCGTAGCATTAAGCTCGTAACCGACCGCTGTGGGCACGCCGGTAAATTACTCTGCTCATCCGCTCTAATTTACCGTCCAAGGAAGCCTTTTTCAAGGCTACGAGGTAGGACCCTGACATACGAGCATTGGAAAGACGCTCTGTCAAGCGAGTCCACCTCCCAAACCCTCTATTTTTCACACATAGAGGCATCGAAACGAGCTAAAAACTCGGTTATTTCGATGGAACGTCGGCCGTCCTATTTCCCCTTGCAAGGGGAGGCAGACGACGGCGAAGCCGGGCCGAGTAGCCCCCGTAGTGCTCCCTACCGGCTACACGGCGAATCCGCTGAACCCAGCGACAGTGCAAGGCGCGATCCTCACGTCCGGACCGCCTTCTCGCCCGACGTATTCGTTCAAGAAACGTTCGATCAAACCTCGCCTATACAAAAGATCGAGGATACCTTTCAGACTCGCTCTGAAGCCGATCATTACGATTCGACCAAGCTGTCCGAGTACCCACGATATTCGACGCAGGCCTACCCGGTCGATCCGAGTGTCAAACACACTCCAAATGCACAAAAAGCGAAGGATACTTTTCAGTACCTCAACCAAGCTCAACATATTCCCCCTACAGATATAAATCTTAGGCCGGAATATTACAAAACGGCTCAGTACCAAACTGATCGAACCCAGCACTTGCTACGCGAGCCCAGCGCTCCACGCGGCTGCGACACGAACTATCTCCCATTTCAGTCCGCCAAGCCAGTTGACCTTGGCGGATCCGCTCACATTCCTCACGGGAATGACCCGGGGACTAACCCGCATAACCGGAATATAAATGTCCGACTTGGCCTACCTACGCCAAGTAAAACATATTTAAATCCACTAAGCTAGTGGATTTCAGGGAACCACTGCGGGCGTGCGACCCCCGCCGGGCCTCTACGCCCCACATCTCACGCAACATCCCTCTACACAAAGTGGCTTTCAAGCACTTTTAGAGGAGATGGGAGATTATCAAAAACCAATCTTCCAAAAGAAGAATATCGATCGTGCACTCGCCGAGTTCGATCAATACTGCGTGCGAAAACGCCTGAGAACGCAGAACGAATGCTTCTCAGCTATATACAAGTGGGTACCAGAAGAAATGAGGGAAGCTATCGACTCAGCTTACCTCACGGCACCCCACGCACCCTACGAAGAGGCCAAACAGCGTCTCCAGCGAGAATATGGGTTGTCCTTACAGGACAGGCTCCTCGCACTCGAGGACCCCCGCATCTCTCGCCAAAAAACCCAGCACCAAGTACCACGAAATGTACTCTAAAGCTGTTGGGTATTTTTCAGAAGCTCTGATCACTCAAAAGTGGATCGAGACTCTACCCATCGAAGCACGAGGTATGGTCGCAGCTCAGCCTACCACGACCGCCCGGCTCGACCTAGCTGATACGCTACACGCGTACAGAACAGAGAATACTTCTCTGAACATACGAGGAGTAGAATCTACTCGAAACCCATAAATACTGGTTTCAAAAGGCCCTCTCGAAACAAGCTGAGTTCAAACCCCAACCAGTGGAGAGTAAGCCTCACAAACCGACGGCCTATGTCTGTCGAAACCACGCACGTTTCGGTAACGAAACTCGCAAATGTGCAGACCCAGAACACTGCACTTGGAAGACAAACACTGCTTCCAAAACTAGCAGAAAGGCAGCGACTATAAGCCAGCCTAAAACCTGGGTTTCTAACGAAAATACTCAGAGGTCGGTACAAGAAAGTACCGTTCCAACCTCCGACGTAGAGAGTTCGGAAAACGAATAACTGCCAGTGTATCTGAGCCTATACACCGGCAGTCTACTGAGTATAAAAGGCTTTTTTTCAAGTGCAAACTAAATGGCACTGAATTTCTCATTGACACGGGAGCAGAAGTGAACATTCTGCCCCACAATGTCACAAAAAAATTGGGCTTGAAAATTCTTAAGTCCAACGTTAAGCTCACAGCAGCTAACGGAGCCCCTATAGACACACTAGGGCGAGCTGACACAACAATTAACATCGGCCTCGGAGACATGACCACCGATTTTATGATCACGAAAGTTGATCTAGCGATCCTAGGTATTCCATTCCTCGAGTCTTGGGATATCGGAATACGGGTCAAACACAAGTACATTTATAAAGATAAAATAAAGAGCTATGCCGATCAAAAATAGCTGCAGTCATGAACAAAAAATTCACTGACGAACAAATAGCAGCTACTATCCCTCATCGTGACAATACCCCTCAACCAGAGGACGTGCAAATCACGGAGGACGAAAACATTCGCTCTATCATTGACAAATACAATGATAAAATGAGCAAACTTCAAGGTAAATGGAAAAACAACGGGGTTTACCACCGTATAACCACGGAAGGAACACCAGTACACTTCCGAGCAAGACCCATGGCGGGCGAAAAACGGGCTCAAGTCAAAAGTACTTTTGACAAAATGCTTTCAGAAGGCATAATTGCACCATCAGATTCCGAATGGGCATCCCCGTTACACTGTGTGCCAAAAAAAGACGGGTCATGGAGAATCACCGGCGACTACCGTTTCCTGAACGCGAAAACGAAGAAAGACGCCTACCCTCCTCCTCACATTCGCTCTTTCCAAGCGAATTTACATGATACACAAATCTATTCGACAATAGATTTAAAATCGGCGTATTATCATATTCCGATGCACCCAGATGACGCTCATAAAACTGCAATTATTACACCTTTCGGTCTTTATGAGTTTAAGAAAATGAGCATGGGTTTGGCCCGGAGCGGCTCAAACATGGCAAAGATACATGGACAGCATCATGCGAAAATTTGATTTCGCATTTGTATACCTAGATGACATCCTGGTGGCTTCTAAAAATTATAAAGAACACATGAACCACCTCAGACAAATTTTTGACAAACTAGGGGAACACGGACTTCGAGTAGGTTTTGATAAATGCATTTTTTCAAAACCTACCGTCGATTTCCTAGGTTTCACTATCTCGAAAGAAGGGATAATTCCTAAACGAGATAAAATAGAAGCCATAGAACAATTTCCTAGGCCAATAGACGTACGAAGTCTACGCAGATTCCTAGGTATGTGTGGTTTCTACCGAGCATGCTCAAGCAAATTCGCTCACACGGCACAACCTCTGTATGACTCCATTCAGTCAAACAAAAAAAATGACAGAACACCTATCGAATGGACATCAGAGAGAGAAAAAGCTTTCAACAGCTTAAAACAAGCAATGATCAAAGCAACATTGCATAACATTGCTCACCCACACCCTACAGCAGAGTGGAGATTAGTCTGCGACGCATCCGACACACACATCGGAGCGGCACTAGAACAGGAAATTACAGACAAACATGGCTCGAAATCTTACCAACCATTGGGATTTTTCAGTAAAGAAATTCCAGAACAATGGAAGAACAAAGCATCATTCGACAAAGAAATGTTCGCCGTTTACCAAGCTTGCATTCACTGGCACAATGACTTGGACGGCAGATCTTTCCATATTTGTTCGGATCACAAGCCTCTGCTAGGCACGATGCTTAAGAAAAATGCACATTTTTCTAAAATGAGATTAATATGGCTAACATACATCTCTCAAATGACGAGTGACATTCGTCATATTTCCGGAGAGAGCAACGTCGTCGCCGACGCACTCTCCAGACCCTTCGATCCGGTTGAAATTCAAATAAAATCGATTTCAACCCAGACGGACGAGGGTCCACCCATAGCCGAAATTTTGAAAATTACGGCTGCAATAGAATGCAATCTTCTACTGCACATTTCAAATTCACAAATTCGTTCTCCCCCTAACGCGGAGGACAAATTGAAACTCACACGAGTTGAATTCTCTCAAGGAGAAATTTGGTGTAACCTAGACCTAGGACACCCTAGACCTTATATTCCAAACGAAATAAGGGAAGAAATAATAAGCCAAATTCACAATTTGGGACACCCAGGTATACACTCTACAGTGTATAAAGTTAAACAAAGATATTTTTGGCACGGACTCCGTGCAGATGTCTCCAACTGGGTCCGAGCGTGCGAAACTTGCCAACGAGCAAAATCACGCGCTCCGTGAAGCTCCTTACTCCGAATTTGAAACGGCAAACAAATTTTCACACGTACACGTTGATATTACCGGACCCTTACCTTTAGCTAAAGGAGGGAAACGTTACATTTTAATGATGGTTGATAGAGCAAACGGTTGGCTAGAGGCAGTCCCTCTTAACAACATCGAAACAACCACAATCACAAACGCCTTTATCAATATTTGGGTAGCTTCAAAGGGCGTACCTAAATACATCACAAGTGATCAGGGCACTCAATTTGAATCAGATCTGTTCAATTCCATTATGGAACGTCTCGGAGTAAAACATACTCACACGTTACCATACAAACCATCAACAAACGGAATGGTAGAACGCAGAAATAGATCTTTGAAAGAGGCTCTCAAAGCACAAAACGAAAATTGGCTCGACGCACTTCCAAAAGTTCTACTCGCCATGCGTACGGCAGTAGACCCAGCGACCGAAACTACGCCTTTCCAAAAAGTTTACGGAATTGACGTACCACTCCCAGGAGACATTTTCGTAACTTCTACGAACCTTTCGGAACCTCTTTTCTTCCGGCCTACGCATATTAAACATAATAATACGAAATATGCCGTAAACATGCCCAAAAATTTGGATACATGTACTCATGTCTATATCAGAGTGCCCACACAGCTCACCTCTCTGCAATGTCCTTACACGGGACCATTCAAAGTGGTTAAAAGAGATAAGTTTTCGGTTACAGTGCAAATTGGCGAACATACTAAAAAAGTTCCCAAACAGCAA